>SNQJ01S0147764.1:2856-23692 GCA_010110895.2 Picea sitchensis
TAGGATAGTCTTTTATCAACAAAAAGCTTGTTGGAAATTCACTTTTTATGTAATTTTCTGAATATAACAGTTGCTGAAATAAATGTAAGAACATAAGTAAAGACACCAAGATGATAATCAAGACAGATGAGACATAAAGCGATCCTTTATTTCATTCCAATTAACCAAAGAGTCATTTTATTTACAAAATCTCATACATAAATCTTGGACCAAAGTCAAACTTAGACATCCCCGATGGAACATACAAAAGGACCTCTAACAGAAAACCAAAATTGAACTCTAAAAGCTTGATCAACTTGGCACAGATTGCTGCCCACTCGACTCTGCACAATTGCCTTTATCAGTCATGAAAACTAATTCACAAACAAACAAGTCTACACAGACTATCAAAGATAGATCAACACCTCTGAAAAACAAGTGTCTGAATGATTTGATTCAACCTTGAATATTGCTGTCTACAATAAGACCCTGCTATCATAAAAGAGAATTAGGCTTGTGATGAATATATGAATGAATGAAAACTGAACTATCTCAACATAAACTCAAAGAGAAAACCTTAGTATGCTTCAACTTCTATCCTTCTCTTGTTCCTCCCTTTCCTTTTGCTTTTAACAAATTAGAATTGGTTGAAGAAGTTGAACCAATTCATTAGTTAAGTTATTTAAAAGACTCAACTAACTTTAGTTAGGGGGAAGAGTAATAATTAAAATAAGGGTCATAAATAAATAATAACTAGTAGGTGAGACCCCTTGTGACTCCCTTTAGTTCATAACAATAACAATAATCATAACATAACCATTAGTTAAGAAAAACACACCTCCTTGTGCCGCCCATCAACATATTCACTTTTGGCAATTTTAGCTTATGAAATTTGAAATTATTTCAAAATAATACTCATATATCCAAAATAAAACATGCTGTCCAGAGATCCTTGAAGTCAACTGTCATAAACAATAGATAAAATAAAACTCAAAAGACATATTTCCCAGTCTGTGATGAAACCCTTCCTTGATTGCTACTGTCACCTCTTGAATTTCCTGAATTTTCCTTTGGCTGTGCAGAGCTTTTAGGCCTAATCTCTCTGATCACGTGGGAAGAATCATCCCTCAAATGCATCAGGGAAGACATGGATTTGTCAAAGCCATTGGAGGGTGAGGAAGGGGCAACAATGGATTTTCCTTTATCAAGGGCATGACGGGCCTCATTTTTCAATCTCTTGCTAGCATGGGAGGATTTTACTGGCGAGTGGTCAGGGGAATCTTGGGCAATGGGGTTAATAGGCAAAGGAGCAGGTAAGGACAAGTTGGGCCAGCCACGATGTTGGGAGACTGTCGGATGGACAATCTCTTTCCATCCATCATTTTCAGGGACCTCGGGTTGTAATGAGACATGAGGAGGTACATGGATACCGGGGGCTTGCAGGGCTTGGAAAGGAGGCCTTTCATGCCTAGGTTGGACTATTCCCTGCCCAATCCAATTGAAGAATCCAACATGAAACAATTGGCCAAGATCTTGTGAATCAACGTCAAAATGTATGGAGAACCTGGGCCTTCTCAGGCCTCGGTTCCAATTACCTCTCCCTTCGTTTCCTCGACCATGGTTACCTCGACTGAAAAAACTCATCCTGAATGCGTGATCGATTAGCAAATAGTCTTTTAAATAACCATACATGACAACTCTTAAAAATATGAAATAGATTTGGCTCAGCAATGTATTAGACTCATGCAATCCAATCCATACAAATTGTTTTACTGTTAATCAATGAGCAGGGGGGTGAAAAAGGGTTCTGGGATATGTGAGGGGTTTGTATTGAGTGAAAATATGATATAATGAGGGGGGAAAAGACATGGTCACTGCTCAATGACAACAACAATCAACTGAAAAGAAAACCAATAAAACATCACTGTACTCCACACAAGACACTGTCACTTTCAACTGCCTTAGCACCGAAATTCTCTTGACTGTAGTCAATCTCAGAACATGGAGTGAAAAAATGAAATGAGAAGGTGATGGGATTTGTAATTAGCGGAAAATGAAATCATGGAAGGGAAGAAAAACGATTATTGTTCATGAAATTAACTAAGTGATCCACAAAACATTCTGCGAAAAGTGATGTATCAACCATCAATCATTTTGACCAAATAACAATCTCTGTGCATTTAACTAGTTCTCTGTTCATAATCAAATATCCAACACAGTGTCACCACAAGACAATACGTATTCCACACAATTTGTAAGGGGTTCTGTTCCTTTCATTTACATTCTTTGCATTTTATAACATTTTTTGAACATTACCCATTTCCAATCTATAAACCATCAAAATCAATGACTGCCCATACATTACTTCAATCAACAAATATACTCCAAATAACAATGAAGTCACAGTATCACTGCCATCGTGTCTGTCAATTTGAATGCAATGACAATCGTTAAATAAATATAGGCAGTCGCCCAATAATCAAGATCAAATTGCCAAAACCCGAATTGACAATTAAACATACAAAAACCACCATTCCAACACAAGATATGTGCCGAATAATTCAATCATGCAAGTGTAAGTCCATCACTGTGCAAGCCCAATCTAATGTGACTGTAAAAATCTAGGACACCTATCCAACCAATGAGGTATAAAAAACAAGCCTATCTCAACAAATGATCAGGCTGCAACAAACCATGCTTAAAACTCTGTTTGTATCCCTGAGTGTGAGAACCCAAACCATCTATGTTATACATAGTGCGTGGCCAACAAAACACCATGATGCAACATTTCCACTTAACCGAACAAACACACAATCACGGTAATAACTCAACTGATCATGCTGAGCCATCGATTTAATACAATGTTGTTTCGATTTAGTCACACCGTAATTGACTATGTTGTGCAAGCTCAAGCTTATACAATCAAACAAACATAAGGATGTAGTGATATATTCTCTACAATGATCTGGTTCAATAGTCATTCGGCCCCAAAGGAAACCACAATTACTATGCCCATTATTTTTTTTTGCAAAAACACCATACACACAACGCGACATGCGTGAGCAACATCAAGCATTTGTACCAACGCCAACTAATCATCCAACTAATCATTAGTGAAAATACCGGTGACTGTGTATCAACCATCAATTCACCACTATCGTAAAAAATCAATCAACCTAACAAGCTGTGGCAACTACGCATACCCCCAGATCCAATCGAATCAGGGCAAAGGCCTTCTCCATTAACAATACTGAGTTATTAACATAAGGGGAGTAACTGTGTGCTTTGAAAGTGCAATTGGCAATGTAGAGTTTACCATTGTTATAACAAAGTCAATGACTATATACCAACCAACACAACTGTCACATGAGAAACTGGTCAAGCCTGTGCTCAAAAGTCGACAATTATACCACCAATCAACCATAACCAAGTGGTAAAACCAACAGGCTAGGCTGGTCTTCTCGATCAATCTTCAAACTATAGAGCTAGGTTTGTTCCATAGCCAACACAGGGAGAGAAAAACCACTCTTTGTAATGGTGACAACTTCGAGGCCATGGTGCATATAGGAAGAACCACGACTCATTCGTGGACGGGTACAAATCCATGACAGGGGCCATAACCAAAAAGGTAGGGCTCTAGTTCGGCCTAGAAAAGGTTATTTAACGCACGCATGGTATAACCCTCGTGTTCTTAAATCAAACAACCACATCACGGAGGTGAATATAGGGTCGAGTAAGAACAGGGGAACCCATTTCGTGACCCTTAGTGGTGAAATCAACCAATGCCGAAGTGAAAAAAACATAGTGATGCAGAAAACCTTCAACCATTAAACCCATGAAAGCCAAAGACTGGATTTAGTGACAGTGCGTGAAGATAGCTATCCACCCAAGACTAAACAAAAGTCCTCCAACTAAACCATAAACGATAACAAAGAGATATCACCTAGGATGACCAATAACCTCTACGAACTCAAAATTATTACAGGAAGAACCATCCACTCTTCATTCCAAGAACCCAAATTTGACACAGTTGCCACACTTAGGAAAACACAAACCAATACACTTGAGCCAGTAATCATTTCATAACTAGAGAAAAGTCACGAATGGCCAAAAAAAGAACATACATGTAATCGAATTCCTTAAAACGCAAGCTGGCCGAGCGGTTCCTCTCTGCTAAGAATTCAGAGCATAACCCCAACAACAAGATGGAACAATAGCCCGACTAGGGTGGTGGCTAACGTGAGTGGTAAAGGTGACGTGCAGTAAATGCACATCGCCTCCACCCACAATTCATTTACTCATCAATACATGCCAACCAGTTCTTAATTAACACCATTAATTTAACTCTGCGTTGGAATCTGCACATATTACTTGCCAAATGCGCTCTCCACATCATATATCCAATTCCTTATTATATAACTCAAACAAAATCGCATAACCATTAACGCCCATTACCTTGTCAAAAGAGCTACCAAAATTCAATCTATCCAAATATACCATATGTATATAGATCACATAATCCAATTTACCATTGCATAACCATTAGCACTATCACCTTGCCAAATGCGCCACCAACATTTCATACCATATGCGTATTAAACATAATATTCAATCACAATTGCATAACCATTTACTTGTTAGCTAGGATTTAACAATAATTGTTAAGTCTTTCATGCATGTAGTATAGTGAATAGGATAGCTTTAAATTCTTCCCCTTTGCAATTGTTTCTCATTTCTTTCCAATTGTTCGCATGTAGTATAGTAAAATTGCAGAATTAGATCCCTTTTCTTTGCATTTGTTATAGTATTTTTGCCTTTCTCAAAACTGTCCTTCATGTAATTTCACTAACATGCTTGTTGTGCAGGTGCGATAAGAAAAGATAACAATGATATTAATGAATAGCATAGGCTGTAGCAACATTAGGAATCAACACTTCATAAGCTCAAATCATAACCAATACCAACAATAACTCATCAACCATGTAAGCCGTGTCACACATCATCACAACATAAAAAATGAACATATCTGATCTTCAATAGTTCAAGGGGGTCCCACCTACTAGTATTATTAGTTTTTTTTATAATAATAGGCTTTAGCAACACTTTGCGGGCAAAACTTCATTGACAATTTTAATCGTCAACAGAGGCTAGGTAAAAAATCCTATAAGCCAAACCCCTAGAATACAGGTGTTGATAGGGAAAAACCTGTTGAAAGCAAGGTAGCAATGAGTCCTTGAATCCAACATGAGGTGGAAAGTAAGGTGCAATTGATAGAGTCTGACACCAAAAAGAAAGGGGGAAGGAAATGAGAGGTGGACATAAGACTTCCCTTGTTCAAAGCATAAGTGCAAGGATCACCTGGTAGCGATCGAAAGCATTCCACTGGGAATGGTTAACTATTGGGCACACAAATTTTCAAGGATATATCAGTAAACCACTGGGACAACTGGAGGTAAAAAATGGGCAACATGGGATGGGTACAACTGGTGAAGGTGCTGACAAACTGTAACATGATGCAATTTGGAACTGAATAGAGTCCATGGAAAATAAAGGTGACTCATATCATATGTTATGAACAAGGACAACATAGGGATGCTGCCAAAAATTGAACCAAGTACTTTAAAATCACAACACCCTCCTAGTATTTCCAAAGGGGTGCCAAGAGGAAAAGAAAATATATGTAGTAGTGAAAGGAGAATATGACAAATCTAACCATTGCATCAAGAGACACAATATCCAATCAGAATCCCACTAGGGAAACCAAATGGGGATACATAGGGATAATGGTGAGATAAATTCTTGAGAAAACAACTAGATAGAGGTAATGCGAATGTAAGAAATACAAATGAAAGTATTCAATGGGAGAGACATCAATGATAATCTCCTTAGGGGTGTTTGAATGGTGACATAAAAAGGAATAATTTTCACTATATGGATGAAGCAGAGGGCTTATGATACATGAGAATCCAACAAATACTAGCCATAAATGTAGGATTCCAGGGGGTCTAGATGTCAACATGATGAGAATAAATACACGTGGCTTAAACTCTAGTATGTAGACTAACTAGAATCTATTAGGATCCGATCCTAACCCCTCTTCATGGGTCATTAGTTAGTAGGATATGATTTCTATGTAAGTGTTATCACATAAAGTTCCCAGGTTCACAGTTAACAACCATAGGTGTAGGCAGGCAGGCAGGCAGGCGAGTGCAGTTTACAGAAGCAAAAATCCGCTATGCATTTTGATTTGGTATCATCTCTAGAAATAGTTGGAGGGTTTCCACAATTGGCATATGGATAAAAATTTGGCGGGGAGCTAAATAGCCAGCATGCCTAGATCACAGATCACGATCGGATCGACGACCACCAGTCATTTTGGCGCCACAAACTACACAGGTGTTAAAATACGAAGGGTGGGCCGAAATCCAAACCACGGTATTGTGGGGAGGACATGTGGTGGAAAGTAATGCATTTTAGGCCTGGAAGCGGTGTGGGACCAAACCACTTTTGACGGCCCTGAAATCACGTGCTCTTATAGGGATGTATCAAACAACAACACGTGGCCTCCCCCTAAATCATATCCCGATCTCGAGGAGGTGGTTGTCCAAATAAAGAGGCCACGCATCACCAGATCTCTCACTTCGAGAATTCGACACTTCAGAGAATTACGCAAGCAAGTAGAAGAAAAAGGCCCGAAGCCCGAAATCCCGAAGTGAATCTCGACTGTCCAAATCAAGAGGCCACACATCACCAGATCTCTCACTTTGGGAATTCGTCACTTCAGAGGATTGCGGGAGAAAGCAAGAGAAAATCTCCCGAGGTAGTTGAGAGCCATTGATCTTTGCAACAGATCGACGACCACACTTCATTGCGGGACATAACGTGCTCAAATGATAAATTTGTAGAGCGGTCCCACAATCGAAACCACGGTATGATGAAAGGGCTACATGGCGGAAGGTGGTGGATTGCGGGCTCAAAAGCGGCGTGGATTCAAACCATATTTGACGGCCCCACAATCATATGCTTATTCATATTCAAATATGAGAGTAGAATGTGGCCACCCCCTAGGCATCAGGCCTTGTCTTGATCCCAAGAACATATCAGTTAATGAAGAAAGGGAGTGGTGGTTGAAACCTGGACTCACTCCATAAATAAAAGGCATGGAGGGTCTGTCCGTGGAGAGAAAATTGTTAGCCCTAGGTATCCCTATGGACAGTTTTTCCTGCAGGCCCATGCTGATTTGAGCTCATGTCTGACAGAAGGATACACACACAGTCTGACAGAAGGATGCACATACATAAAGCCTTGAATGGGATGGCCAGATCACACTCCTGGCAGTTGTGGATTGATCTGATTATAAATAGATCAATTTAAGTTTTGTAAAAGGAGGGGGTGTTTTTTAGATGCTGGAGAGCCGAGAGAGTTTTATGAGCATGGATATGTATTTTTAGTTTGTAAGGCGGAGGGCTTGGATTGTAAATATTATGTTATTGAAGATTCATTTGAATTGCTTTTATCAGACCATTTTCTTAGTTTACACACTATTCTGTTTCTTCTTGTCTGGATGTAATCTTTCTGATTTATGGATTCTTGAGGCGATGGAGGATCTATTGTCATCATGCCCATCTTTCACCCTGTGCCACATATCGATGAATGGCAAGACCTGCTGCCAAGATTTTATGAAGGTAATAATGACAACCCTCTTGAACATGTTCTGGGATTTCATTCTTTGATACAACAAGTTGACATCCAACATGAAGACATACATATGAAGATGTTTATGTACTCTCTTCTAAGATATGATCGTATTTGGTATCACTCTCTTAAGCTTTCTAGCATTTCTTCACTCGAAGAGTTTCATGCAGTTTTCAATATTCATAGTCAAAAGTTTTATTTCTCTGAGTTAATTTGTCATAGTTGTTGTGAGGAGTATAAAGATTGTGTTCAGGATATAGCTGATTCTTATGTAGGCTGTGAGAATGAAGAAGATACCTTGGATGAGGAATCCGTTTTTTCTCTTCCCTGTTCATTTGCATCTGATGAAAAATGTGTTTGCTGTCTCAGTAAGGAAAGTGAATAAATTGAGTCTGTTCTGGAAGCTGATATTCTTTGTAGCCCTATCTCTAAAAAGCCTAGATATGAGCAGCCTATTTTTGACTCATATGATGATGACAAGATATCACTTCCTGGATTGAATCTTGAAAGGCAGCCCGTGTTTAGTGCTTTGTTTAATCATGGAATATAGGATTCTTGTCCAATTTGATTGCAGAAGTGCTGTCAATCATAAGTGCTGTATATGTCATATGTTTCTCTTGCAAATCCTCTAGTATTTTCCCGAGCCACACAATCTCCTTTGTTGCCTCTGTAGCAACCACATATTCTACCTCTGTAGTGGAATCTGTTGGAACAAAAGTTTTGTGTGATCTCCAAGAGATAGTTATTGATCCAAGACTCATGAGGTATCTTGAAGTAAACACTCCATTCTCCTTATCCCCATCAAACCTTGGATTTGTTATGTCTAACTAGTTTGAAGTCACCCACCTTAGAGTTTGAGCTGAAATGATTGATTTCCCTTAAGGTACCTTATAACTCTCTTTGCAACACATTAATGTCATTCACAAGGTTTTGTAATGAACCTAGAAAGGATCCCAACTGCAAATGAAATATCAGGTTTGGTAATAGTAAGGCCGATAAGACTCACCATAAGTTGTCTATATTTAGTTGCATCCTGAAATTCATTCCATTATTTTGATTTTAGCTTCAAATTTTTCTCCATTGGAGTAGAGAGAGGATTACAATCAACAATTCCAAATTTGTTTAACAAAACTCCAATGTACTTGTTTTGGGAGATGAACACATACTTTGGATTTTTAGTTAATTCAATACCCAAGTAGTAGTGAAGATGTCCCATGTCTGTCATCTCAAAACCCTCCTTTAGTTCTTTCTTTGTGGATGTAATATATGCTTCATTGTTCCCTATTATCAAAATATAATCTACATACACCACAAGATATACAACAATTTTTCCAACTTTCTTGACAAACAAAGTTGCATCATCAAGACTAAAATGCTTGAAATTGATCTTCAAAATATGCTTAGTTAGCTTTGCATACCATGCACGAGGATCTTTATTTAGGCCATACAAAGACTTGATGAGCTTGGATACCTTATGTTCTTTACCCTTCACAAGAAATCCTTCTAGTTGAGACATGTAGACATTCTCTTTCAAGTCTCTATTCAAGAAGGATACCTTCACATCCATGTGATGAATCCTCCACCTATTATGTGCTTCCAAAGCCAACAATGCATGAATGGTATCCCATTTTTCTATGGGGGAAACGTCTCCTCATAGTCTATGCCTTCTTTCTATGCACATCCTTTTTCCACCAGCCTAACCTCATGCTTGTCAAGTGAGCCATCTAATTTGTACTTGTTCTTGTATACCCACTTGCAACCAATCAGTTTGCTTCCAAATGGGGGATCTACCATCTTCCATGTCCCATTCTTGATGAGCGCATCATACTCCTTCTACATGGATTCTTTCCACTCATCATGAGAATTATCTTCTTCAAATGAAGTTGGTTCAATGTTAGTAGATAAATTCAATCCACAATAATATGAAACATCCATATCATTTACATCACTTGTATTTGAATTATCTACATCACCTCCATCATCTTTTCTTGTTGAGCTTCTAGTTCCTATATTTCCAAACTCACCAGGACGAACAATTTCAAGTGTCTTTATGAGCCACTTTGGACATTTCAGTGATGGTTCAAGTTTCTCCACTGATTGATATGGTGATGCATTCCCATCAAGTTTCAAACTTTCAATTCTCTCAATCACATAATCTAATTGAACTTCCTGTTTCGATGAAGTGGTTGGGGCTTCTACATGAGGCAGAGATGGAACCTCAAAAGGATATTGCATAGATTGATCCAAGATAGGGATTCCCCCTTTTATATGTGGAATCTCATCATCAAACTCATGATATGTCTTTACATGGGTGAATCTATCTAGATGATCAAGATACATCTCAATAGATTTATCATTTTAGTGGATTTAAGAAGAATCACATCTTTGGAAAGAATGAAATTATTTTTTACCTCATTGTAAAGATGATATAACTTTGTGGTATTTGAGTACCCCAAAAAGATACACTTTCAACTCCTTATACCAAGTTTGTTTCTTTTCTCCTTAGGAATTAAGGAATCGCAGGTGGAACCAAAAACCCTAAGATGCCTCACTGAAGGAATGCATCCATACCAAATTTCATAAGGGGTATTATTCACAAGAGCACGAGATGGGATCCCATTTCTCACATATACTGCACATGGAAATGCATCAACCCAAAACATCTACTTCACATTCTTGAAAAATAACATTGAATGTACAATGTTCAAGAGTCTCATGTTCATTCTTTATGCTACACTATTCTGCTAAGGATTGTCTCGAGCAGTGGTTTGATGTTGGATCCCATGTTGGAAAAGATATTTTTCAAACTCATTAGAAGCATATTCCCCTCCATTATTAATTCGAAGAGTGCCCATACAATATTGAGCTTCATTTTCAATCCAAAGATGAAAATTTTTAAATGTTTCAAATGCTTGAAATTTATGTTTCAACAAATAAACCCAACACATCTTGGTGTAGTCATCAATAAAATTCATGATATATTTATTACCCAATGCATATANATCTAATTGAACTTCCTGTTTCGATGAAGTGGTTGGGGCTTCTACATGAGGCAGAGATGGAACCTCAAAAGGATATTGCATAGATTGATCCAAGATAGGGATTCCCCCTTTTATATGTGGAATCTCATCATCAAACTCATGATATGTCTTTACATGGGTGAATCTATCTAGATGATCAAGATACATCTCAATAGATTTATCATTTTAGTGGATTTAAGAAGAATCACATCTTTGGAAAGAATGAAATTATTTTTTACCTCATTGTAAAGATGATATAACTTTGTGGTATTTGAGTACCCCAAAAAGATACACTTTCAACTCCTTATACCAAGTTTGTTTCTTTTCTCCTTAGGAATTAAGGAATCGCAGGTGGAACCAAAAACCCTAAGATGCCTCACTGAAGGAATGCATCCATACCAAATTTCATAAGGGGTATTATTCACAAGAGCACGAGATGGGATCCCATTTCTCACATATACTGCACATGGAAATGCATCAACCCAAAACATCTACTTCACATTCTTGAAAAATAACATTGAATGTACAATGTTCAAGAGTCTCATGTTCATTCTTTATGCTACACTATTCTGCTAAGGATTGTCTCGAGCAGTGGTTTGATGTTGGATCCCATGTTGGAAAAGATATTTTTCAAACTCATTAGAAGCATATTCCCCTCCATTATTAATTCGAAGAGTGCCCATACAATATTGAGCTTCATTTTCAATCCAAAGATGAAAATTTTTAAATGTTTCAAATGCTTGAAATTTATGTTTCAACAAATAAACCCAACACATCTTGGTGTAGTCATCAATAAAATTCATGATATATTTATTACCCAATGCATATATAATAAACATGGGGCCACACAGATCAAAGTGTATTAACTCTAGCTTTCTACGTTCTCTCGAAGTGGAATCATGAAAAGTTTTCTTGTTGTGTTTACCAAGGATACTGATGCCTCACATTGCTTCAAGTTCAGTGGAATGGAGGGAAAACTAGAAACAACATTTTTCTTCAACACACAAAGATAATCATAATTGATGTGCCCAAATATAGCATGTCACAAGAGACTATAGGACACTATACCTTCATCGTGGTGAGAAATGTATCTAGAATTTTGTGCCTATGTAGATGTTCCTTTCAACTTCAACAATATGTCATCCTCCCATCTTGTCATAACAACCATGTGTTATATGACCTCCTCATTTCAACTTATCCATGAATCATGTGAATATACTGTTCTTTTTGTTGAATGTGCACAAGAGATAGAAAGTTACTTTGCAACTCACGAAGATAGAGAACATTATGTAGAATAAAATTTGGGAATCCATGCAATTTGAGCTTGAGGGTACCAATTCCCATGGGTTTGAGACTAAATCCATCTGCAAAGTTTACTACACCATCTACCTTGTCATTCAATTATTCAAAGACATCTCTCTAAAAATTCATGTGGAAAGTTGCACATGTATCAAGCAACCAAGCATATCTCCAAGAAACAAACACAATTTTAAACAAATATTCATTTATGCTAACATTGTAATCAACAATAACATATTGAGTGGATTCAAGAGTAACGACCCCTCTGTTACGACTAGGAAAGAGAAGCATAAAAGGTATATATATATATATATATATATATATATTACATCAAGAAATTAGCGTCAACAATATAAATCATAGAAACCGAAAATCAATGACACCATAAGTAAAAGCATTACCAGCTACTCATAAATGAAATCAATAACGATGCTTTCAATGCATCAACAAAAAAGATAGCGACACATAAACATAATCAGTGTCGCCGCTTAGCACATCACAATCATCTTGAACAATTTATAAACAATGATCAATCATATAATGAATATTAAAATGACTACCCGCCCAACCTACACTGCAAGGTTAGGACCTCTAGGAAACATAAGCAATGCTCAAGCCTAGGATCCAATTGATTTTGACCATTTAAGGTCTCAGGGTTGGCAACTGTTATGAGGAACAAGGAGGTGTCTAAATCCCACTAATACAATCAAGCCACTATCAACTAGATCAATCCATTGACCTAAACATCAATTATTCAAGCGTAAGGGTCATTATCAACTTATCATCATACATCATATATAATTCATGGCATGCAAGTATTCTAACTAATCACATAACCGATCCTACACCACATTAGATCCAAGGTGCAAGGTAAATTATCAGTTATATTCATGGCGCAAGATCCCAATCACATAAAGGAAATCATCCGTCACATTAAAGTTCATGTCACACAAGAAGTCTAATATATAAACAATAATTGATTACATCATATTTTCATTGTGCGCAAAGAAGTATAATATCTAAAACTATCATTCATTACATTAAATTCCATTCGCGCAAGAAGTCTAATATCTAAACAATCATACATTACATTATATTTTCAGTGCGTGCAAGGAGTCTAATTACTCAATTAAACATAAAACAACATCAATCAATACACACATTTAATATTAATCACTTAATTAACATACATCATCATTATTCAATGCGCACAAATAATCTAATCAATTAATCACGACATAATCCATGGCTCATGGTAATAATCTATTTTTAACTGGCGTAAGATATCATAAATGATTAATCAATCACATGTCATTCATTTTTCTAAGGGCGCACGTGATATCAAATTCTAACAATCATTCATCAACATTAAATATTCGCTGCACGTGAGAGTAAACAACTCTAGAACATTCAGATATCAACTTAATTAATGGCACAAGAGAAAACTAGTTACTAAATCAGTCGTATATCGACATAAATTCATGACGCAAGATTAATTAGCAACTTATTCATGACGAAAGAGTGATCAACATTAAAATCAAAGGTGCAAGAGAATAATTACAAAGAAATCACACACCCACTTAAATTAAGGTGCACAAGTATATTTATTACTAAACTAATCATGCATCACCATTATTGCAATGCGCGCGAGTAATCAAAAGCGTAACCATTTATGCATCAACATTAGTCCATAGAGCCACACAATCTAACCACCTAATCATTAGCATAAATAAGATATTGCTATTTGTATGGATATTTATACTTTTAGGATGTTAAACTAAGTTTTACAAATAAAGAAAATGGAATCTATTCATTAATTTAATAGTTATTTAGACACTTCATAATCTGAGTAATAATAATAATCATAGAAACCTAATTGACAATAATTATCCAAACTCCAAATTAATAATGATTTTACATAGACTAGAACAATAACCACCGCGTGAGAGGAGGTCAATAAAGGGTACCAATAATTATACACCATCAATTGACATCAACATCTTTCAAGAAGCGAAGTCATTGAAACACTCATGGAATATATTAAAACTTCAAGCAACCCCAAGCCATGAAAGAGAGACCCAAAATTTGTTGGTTGGATACTCTAGTGACTCAGAACCCTTGTTATTATCTCCAATCTAAATGACAGTTGGAAGTGCGGAAAAATATGTAAGGGGTGTCTCTATTGTCTTTAAATCCTTAAAAATCTAAAAGGACACAATGGAAGAATGATTACCTTTCATGGTAATCGACCACTATTTTTTCAAGGTGAACACATAACATAAATGGTAAAAAAAAACTATATATATTCAATATCAATATATAGATACACACTTAAAATAAATAAAGTAATAAAGGATTATAATGATGATTAATCAAAACTTATCTTAATTTTTAAGGAACTAACCAAAGGAAGTAGTTCCATCGTAGTGTAAGGTTAGGGTAGAAGTTCACATGGGATGCCTCTACAAGCAAATGGGTAAAAAAACACATGCAAGGCGCAGAGAAAAATGAGTTTAAGAACCATGGGCGAATACACCAGTGCATGAAGTGTTCCGGGTCAACGTAGAGATCCAATCATGATTAAGCTCACTGGAGGCAAATCACAGGGGTGATGTACCCAACATTCACAGAGAATGCTTGCTAGGATACAACGATCTGGAGGGAAATCACAGGGAAGGACAAGCTAACAAAAAAAATGATGTGCGTAAGGCAAATCCCAGAGAGAGACAGGCTAATAATTTTTTTTTTGTGAGTTATGTCAAAACACAGAGAAGGACCCCTAGAATCGCTGGGCAGGAGAGGGAAACACAGAGCCTTAGGGCACTCCTCAAGATGCAGGGATAAAAGTAAAAGACGCTGAGAAAAGGGACAACAAAAAACATAGGAAAAAGAAAGTTCGTTGAGCTCTTAAAGGTGGATGCAAAGCATCCCCTCCCATACACGCAAGCCTCCTTAAGTCACGAATTTTGCACAGGGTAAAGGAAAAAAAAACGCTGAGCAAACACCCAAATTCGCTGAGCAGAGAAGGAAGCAACGCTGAGATGCTTGCCAACACATAGATCTGGAAAGGACAAATCACATGGCTGGGAGAAATCATTTTTGGGAGCAAAGATAAATCAAGGCGAAATCACCTGCCCAAAATGTAGAGAACCACCATCGAATTATCAGACAAGAAGGAAAACTCATAATGAGTAACTAATGAATATTTCGAAGCATCGAATGCTCCAAGAAAAAGGAAAATTCACAAATAAAACAAAATCAATGAGGAGTTTGAGGGAGTGAAAGAAATCCAGGCACACCAGTCAATAAATCAATGAGTCTACAGACTGAATTTGTTTTAGGCAGAAGTTTTGCAAGGAAGATTAAGAAGATAAAAGTAGAGAAGCCACCCATGGCAGCGAGTGTTATACTGGCAATCATAACCACAAAATTTTCCTAAATAAACTAAACTAATTTACATTGAACAAAATAATCAGATCTGGAATGGATTTCTTTTTACATGCCAAGATTCTCCAATTAGATCTCGAAGATATTAACGAACTTGTCAATTCAACCAGAATTATAATACAGTTATGATGGAATTCTATAACTTGATTATAATTTAAACCTTAACATAATTACAAACTCCCAAGGTAAGAATTACTATAAACAAGGCAACAAAATCAAAGATGTTCCTTTGCGTTGGCACTCCCTTCGACCTCGCGCTTTCTATCCGTGTGACTTCATCGGTACCTTCCAACCAATGCTAGGGGTACTCTTCTTCCCCCGTAGCCCCTCGAGCCACAAAGGGGCCACACATAACCACACAAAGAATACTCTAGCTCCTAGCTTGCCTCGCAAGGTCGAGCTACCACTCTCTCTCTCTCTCTCTCGAGCTGGGTATCCCAACTCTCACAAGAAAAATCAGTCAAAATTTCTCTAGCATAACCTTACTCATACCAGTCATGATCATTTCTCCTCTCAGACATTTCTTTTATAGATTTTTTCTTAGTGACTACTGGCCATTTGCACATTTAATTCGTTTTTTTTTAAAATTAATTAGGAATCACTCCCCCCATACACTTGTCACTCGTTCCATTAGTTGCACCAATAAATCCATAATTTAATTAAATTAAAAGTCAATTTCCCTCACCCATTCTAAAAGCGCTCCTAAAATCACTCCTACTGTCCCTTTATTACATTTATTTCCCATTTATGATGCCTTTCTAAAACGAAGTTGAGTGAAAATAGGAATGTTCTCTAGTTAGACTAGACTCTAGATACCTTTCTATGCTTACACATTCTTGTATGTTTTATTCCATTCTCAATTAAATTGTAATTCATTATTTACTTGCACAAGTGTATTAATCACTCCTTAGGGTTTATTTTATTTTCATTGATTCATAAATTGATATATTTCATTCCCCTCATTATTTAATTTAAAAATTTAGTTTTTAGTCTTCTCACTCACTTAGACTTAGGTTTAGTTAAATCTTTATTTGCAAATTCCTATACCCTTAGGGATTATGCTTAATAGATTCATTCTTTAGTTGATTAATTAATCAATTAATTAATTCGAGAGGCACCTAAGGTTTTAAGGTTTAACATTCGCTCAAGTTTTCTAGGCCACCTAGATTCACCGACTCATCTTTTTTTTTTTCTTTATACCATGACGTGCCCTTCAAGACGCACTCTGTGATCCAAGGGTGCCACTCACCTTTGATTCAAATTTTAATTACGCGACGTGCCCTTCAAGACACACTATATGCTCCAAGGGTGCCACTCGCCTTTGATTCAAATTTTAATTAAGCGACGTGCCCTTCAAGATGCACTATGTGCTCCAAGGGTGCCACTCACCTTTGACTGGTTTTGGTAGTTTTCCAACCCTTGGAGTCAATACTCCATTCATGCGACCTTGTGAGAGACTAAGGACCCATAAGGAATAAGGACCCTGCCTTATTGCGTTCCCTTTAGAATCTTTGTGAGCGACTGTTTCAGTCCGCCCTCACAATATTGTGGATCTCTCGAACTAGGTAATACTTAACCTACAGTTCGAGCCACGGTGGGAGTGCTAGTAGGCTGTGACATGGATGCTGCCACACCTCTCCCTCAATATCTGGTTGCTATGCATGGACCCTTTACTCCTTATGTGAGTTTGATTAGCAAGCAATCGTCAACCTGCATCTGTCAATGAAACACTGTCAATGATCCATAAACAACATCATAATATACCCGATCATATGTCACATATGCATAAATAAAAATAACCAAACCAATACAGTCCACTCCCTGACTTGATCCGGAGTCCAAGGAGGTCCATTGATGCCATCGACATCCTCAATATGTCAAGTGTCCTACATGTTGACGCTTAAAATCGCAACGATGAATACTGCTCGCAAATAATTTCCAAGCTCTATTAATTATTTATAATAAATAATAATAAATTAGTGGGTGAGACCCCCTTGTAGACTAGTGGTGCTAGGATGGATGTGTTACACTTATATCTTTGTTTGTTGTTATAATGTTGCCAACACAGTCTTCTATAGTTGATGATTCAGTTCATGGTTTTATTTCTTTATGGCGATAAGATGGTTGGTTGAATGTGTTATGGATAGATTGCTTTGGTAGTCACTCACAACTTATGGAAGTACTATGGATAAAAGGATTATTTTTTTATAGGTGTTATGTTATGCATTAAACATTGTTGATTATTTTATATATGATTTCATGGAAAAGGATGATGAAAGCATGAAAAAAAAGAAAGACTATGAATAAGCCCTAAGGTTGTATGTGATTGACATAAGAGAAGGACGTATAGACCTTGCTGCTAGACTTATGCGCTTTGATTAAAGGATTATGTGTGAGGCATATATAGTAATGTTATAGAATATGGTTGTTGTTAAATGATTTTGACATGAATTAGGGTGGCGCACTATGCAATGGATATAGAAATGGATATGTGTTTGAATTAATGGTTGATGTTATGGTGGATGGGCGGGCTTGTACATTGAATTGAATGGGTCTGGGGAAGGCAACGACGTGCATTTACTGCACGTCACTCAAACAACCCTCTAGCCTATCACTCTAGCCATACTTGCATTTGGTTTTTTGGCTTTGGTGGTTGTGGATGCTCCACGATTTCTGGTTGTGAAAGAAAATACAGTCCAACTCTTTCCCTCAAGCAAGCTTTTCTAGGTATGGTTCCTTTATTTTCCATCCATGATGGTTCCTCTGTGTTATGAATCAATTTTTTGGCTCAGAATTGCATGAGGTCTGTGTTTTTCTTAAGTTTTCGACTGTGTATCAGTGATGTGCTTATGGTTTCTTCTATGAATACTCTGGATTGTTGGGTTTTAAAGAAAAGGAATGGATATTATTGTTGTAGCATGTGCATTGGTTTATTGGCTTAAAACATGTTCGATCAACTTGAGGTTTTGGTCTGGTTCTCTATGGAAAATTATAATTATGGTTTAGCAAGCTCTAAGTTCTTGGTGCATGGGTTTTACAACCAGTATTGGTGTTAAGTTTTTGTCACTCCTTTTCATCTCAGTGGTTGTGATGTTTCATTCCTCCGGGTTGCGATGCATACTGTTAAGAGTTGCACTATTCTTTCTTTTTTTTGGGTGAGCCCGAGCTGTCTTTTGTCATGGAATTGCCTTCACTATCACTGTGGCTAGAAAGCATTGCATAGTCAAGTCTTGGGCATCGCCCATAATTTTAAATGGAAGTTCGTTATGTTTTGGTTGATCACAGGACGTCCTCGGGCATTCTCCTCACAGTGTTGTTTAGCGTTGTTTTCTTGTTCTCCATTGGAGGCAACTAATTATCACGTTTTGGTAACCCTCATTGTCAAAATATTGGTTGATATTATGTCTCTTTGGTGATTTTAATATAAAGGGCACGAGATCTCTGTGTCTTCAAAGACTCTTCCTTGATTGATCCATCTCTTGTTACCTCCCCCCAATAATTTTTTTTTTAAAAAGGGGCACGAGCTCTCCGCATCCCTGAGGACTTTTTCATTTTGGTCGAGCTATTTGTTGTGTTAAACCCTAACACGATCTTGGTCTCGTTTCAATCCTGTCAAGAGTAAAAGAGACATCTGTGTGTGCCTGGTTTGTTGAGCACGACTTGGTTTTGTTTCTCCTTGGGCACGACTTGGTTCTATTCCTTGTTGGGAATTTATTTTAAAAGAAGTTTGTACATGTTTAATTTACGATAATCTTAGGCTCAAAGTTACGTGTTATTGGTTAAATGCTTTTGTCGAATCAAGACTTATGTTGATTATATTGTTGAACACCTATGTTTGATTGAATCAGAGCATGATTATGAGTTTTAATGCAATGGATTGTGTCAAATAGTCTTGAAAATTAGACAATTGGTGGTCAATACTGGGCCTATTCTTATTCGAGTTTAAAAATAAATGTTGGATGTGGATGGATGGAATCACCGTGCATATTTCTGTTTTGTTTTAAAAGGAGAAGGGTTAGCAATGGAATGTGAAAGACCGTGGCTCGAAGGGTTATAATGTTATTATGAAATTGGAAATGATGTTATTATGATGCATATATATTGTATAAGATGCGAATGTTGCTATAATTGAAGTATTCTGGGCATATGAATTGTCTTTTATTTGAAGTCAACAAGCATTCTGTCTGTAAATAATGGACAATTAAATGGTTTTGGTTTTTAAAGTGGATGCTTATTGGATTGTGGGTTTGAATAGAGTTATGGTTGTGGTTTGATTTGATTTATTTTTTATGAAAAGTATCTGTATTATTCCCTCTCATACTATCACTTTTTCTCTCATTATACCCCCCTCATGATCCCGATTTCACTTTTACACACCATGTTCTATAAAATAAATTAAAAACTCTGTATGGTAGTGGCAAAATATATGACACATGAATTGGTGCCAGTTGATATTTTTGGTATTGATTGCACGGTTAGTTATTTAATGAATTGTTGAGAAGTACTCGTGTTTTATCCCTTGTCATGCTACAACTTTTTCTCCCATTACAATCCCTCCAGATGTCCCATGAACCCTATTCCACCTCCTGATCACTTGGGAATTATTAAATAATTTATTATGGATTGATTTGCATGGGTCTTATGTCAATTTTTGAGCCAAACTTTGTTTCATATAAACACAATGTCATATATGGTCTGTTAAGGGCTAGTTACTAATGAATTGCTACATACAGGATGGGTTTCTTCAGTAGGGGAAGCCATGGATGAAACAATAGAGGAAGAGGTAATTGGAACAGAGGGCCTAGAAGGCCTAGATTCTCAATTCATTTTGATGCTGACCCCCAGGAGTTGAAACAACTGTTTCAAGATGGGTTCTTCAATTGGATTGGGAAAGGGATAGTTCAACCCCGACCAGAGAGGCATCCCTTCCAACCTCAAAATATCCTTGGTATTCCTGTGCCTCCTCATGTATCCATGCAACCAAAAGTTCCTGAAAATCATGGATGGCAGGTGATTGTCAATATGACAGTCTCTCACCATCGTGGCTGACCCAACTTATTATTGCCACCTCCTCCACCTGTAAATCCTAATGTTAAAATTTCCCCTGTGCATTCACCTATTCAATCCTCTCATGCTAGAAAAAGGATTAATAATGATGTCCCCTGTGTGCAAGACAAAGGTAAAGCTACTTCCTCCCCTTCATATCCTTCAAATGCCTCATCAAAATCAGTGTCCTCTCGTATGCATCTGAAGGATGATTGTTCCCATGTTATTAGTGTTGGACAACTGAGAGGGGGGGGGTGAATCAGTTGTTACCGTGCTTAAACAATTATGCTTCTTTTAAACTCTTTGTTGAAACACTAAATGATGATCACAATAATGCAGGGAAATAAACA
>SNQJ01S0147764.1:23702-35361 GCA_010110895.2 Picea sitchensis
TAAGATTTTTGGCTCATCTGTTTATGTGCATGTGACCAAGGATGCCAGGAAGAAGCTGGAACCAACTGTTGAAGTTGGGATTTTTATGGGGTACATAGAAACACCCCATAATTATCGTGTGTATTTTCCTAACAGTAAGATGACTGTTATGCGACGAGATATAAAATTTGATGAGGGGAAAGCCATGCGGTTATCACTTGAGAGGGAGCTAGACTTTCATGCAAAGGAGGAACTGCTGGTTCCCAAAGATGAGTCTCAATATGTGGATCAGACACATGAGGATGTTCATGGATTGGAGGAAACCACTCATGCAGATCCATCCATAAAAAATGGAAGAAAACGCACCACGAAAGCTGATAGATTGAGACTAGATGCTGCATAGAATGTAGGAGCCCCTACTTCACAACGCAGATAGGGACAGTCTCCTGATCGATTTACTGGATACATGGCTCTCATGAGAAAATGTATTGTGTCTGAACCATCTTCCTTTCAAAAATCAGTGAAGGATCCCACTTGGGTTGATGCTATGGTTAAGGAGTATGACTCCATTGTCAAATACAGTGCATGGGAAATTGTCCCAAGACCGGTTGACAAATCAGTGGTAGGTTCGAGATGGATCTACAAGGTAAAGCAAGCTGCTGATGGGAGTGTGGATAAATACAAGGCCAGGTTTGTGGCTCGGGGATTATCACAGATCAAGGGGATAGATTATGATGAGACCTTTGCACCTGTCGCAAGGTACTCTTCCATAAGATCCATCCTTGCACTCTCAACGCAGATGGGATGGCGCATTCATCAGATGGATGTAAAAATAATGTTTCTCAATGGGATAATTGAGGAAGAAGTGTACATTGAGAAACTAA
Organism: Picea sitchensis; assembly: GCA_010110895.2. NCBI lineage: Eukaryota > Viridiplantae > Streptophyta > Pinopsida > Pinales > Pinaceae > Picea > Picea sitchensis. Next base: position 24,566 of record SNQJ01S0147764.1, read on the forward strand.
AAGGTTTTGAGACCTTTGATAGTGAGTCACATGTGTGCAGACTCAAGAGAGTTCTCTATGGGTTGAAGCAAGCACCTCGTGCTTGGTACACTCATATAGCCAACTATTTCACCGGACTAAGCTTCACCAAAAGTGAAGCGGATGAAAACCTATACCAAATTGTGGTGGAGGGTAAGATTTTAATCATTGTTCTTTATGTTGATGATTTAATACTGACTGGTGATGAGCAGCTGATACACTCATGCAAGGAGGACCTTGCAAAGGAGTTTGAGATGAAGGATTTGGGCCTTCTTCATTATTTCCTTGGATTGGAAATATGGCAGCGAGATGGTGAAATTTTTGTGTCTCAAGGCAAGTATGCAAGGGATATAATGGGTAAGTTTCACATGGAGGGCTACAAACCCATGGATACTCCTCTTCAAGGAAACTGGAGGAAAGAGGATGCTACTTCTGGAGAGGTAGTGGATGCTACTGTCTATCGACAGTTAGTGGGTTCACTAATGTATCTAGTGAACACGAGACTATACATTTGCTATGTGGTTAACCAACTGAGTCAAGCGATGGTTAAGCCTACCAAGCTCTTTTGGAAGGCAGGTAAGCATATCCCGAGATACCTGAGGGGCACATCTGAGTATGGATTATGGTACAGACAGATGGATGAGGTGAAGTTGCATGGCTTCACGGATACAGATTGGGCAGGAATCCCAATGGACATAAAGAGCACATCAGGGGGGATCTTTAGTATTATATCTACAACTGTTTCTTGGTATAGCAGGAAGCACAGATCCATGGCACTTAGTTTAGCAGAAGCGGAATACATGGCAGTGAATCAAGCTTCATGTGAGGCTATTTGGATGAGAAAGATCTTGGTTGGTTTGTTTGGTTCTCATTTAGATCTGACAATGATTCATTGTGATAATCAGAGTTGCATTAAAATCTTGATTAATCCTATGTTTCATGATAGATCTAAGCATAGAGATATCCGGTATCAACATCTCAGAGATTGTGTGCAGTGGAAGATCATGTTGCTTCAGTACATTCCTACGAAAGATTAGGATGCAGACATTCTGACGAAGGCGCTCACCAGAAGCAAATTCAAATACCATAGAGACATGATTGGGGTGAAGGATAATCCATTTCTTGTTGAGAGGGAGTGTTGAAAAGTCAACAAGAAATGTGTGTCTAATTTATTTTTCCCTTAAGTAAATTGGACAATAAATATTAATCTATTATCTCATAATTACTTGAAAATAGTTAACTGAAATGGAAAATTAGTTAGCTATAGGAAATTCGATTTCAAAGGTTGAATGGTGTGACATCCAAGTTGAATTAGTTTTAACTGAGTGATTTAATGTTGTAACAGAGTTGGATGTGTAATTATGTGAGTTGTGAGGAAGTTTAACTCAGTTAAGTGAGTTAAGCTGAGTTGCACTAGTTGTAATTGAACTTACACTAGTGAGAGATCAGTGAATTAATTATTAATTAATTCACAATTACTGATCTCACATGCAACTGAAGATTTACCACTGTTAACTACATGCATGTCAGATCCAGCGAAGACCTAGTTGAGATAACAGGTGGAAGGGACAGTTTGGCTATCAGTTGTGATTTGAGTGAAGTGCACTCATGCAATCACACACACAGTGGATGTGCCCATGAGGAATGCACAACCTGGTCAAGAGGAATTCAAATTCATTTGCAAGGATTTCCATTACCAGGGATTGCACAGAGGAGGCAGGCTGTCTGGAGGCAGTAAATTGGCACATGCATTTGCCAATTTTTGTATGACAGTGTGAGACGATTGTATATTGTACTAAGAGATCTCGGATTAGAGTTTTGTATGAGATTGTTTCATTATCCATGATATATACATAATATATGATAGTGGGGTTTTTAGCTTTATGCTTCCCCAGTAAAACATCTGTGTTATGTGTGATTGATCTTTCTTCTTGATATTGCAATTGGCGATCATGTTTTAAATTCCGCAAGAATATTTGTAGAAGCAATTCTATATTTAACAATGGCATATAATTGTTAGATCAGGAGAATCCAGACAATACATAATTGTAAAATTCACAACTTTTCCTATAGGTTAGAGTTTGCTTGCACTAAAAACGTCACCAAATTTGAAGCATTACTGCTAGGCATTAAAAATGCCTATAATTTAAGTTGTGGTCACCTCATAGTTTTTGGGGACTTTGAACTTGTTGTAAACCTTGTACGTAATATATATTCTCCTAGCAACAAGTTAATGAAACAATACACCCAGACTGTCTGGGCACTTATTTTGAACTTGCTATCTTTCAACATCACTCATGTTAAAAGGGAATTGAATTCAATGGCTAATAGGTTAGCTGTTTTTGCAGCCTCTCCTACTTGGAAACTTCTGCCAAAAATACCTGATTGCACCTTTCAATATTTGTATCATCCTCATATCCCTGACAATGTAGAGTCATGACAGGTCTTCCCTAGTGATGAGAGCATCTGTACTTTCATACAAAATGAACCTTATAATCCCAAGGAGATTATATCCATGGAAGACAACAAAATTCCGAAGGGCTTGACTCCTATAGAAAGTTCATTTTCATTGAGTGATGTAGGAAACAAAGAAAAACATAAAGAAGAGGAGTAAAAAAGGAAAGTGGGTGAAACCATTTCATTAAACATTGGGACACCCGATTGTCCAAATAATGTTAATATAGGTGCCCAATGTTTTGATGAAGAAAAATTGAAGTTCACTGAGTTACTCCGTGAGTTTCAAGATGTTTTTGCTTGGTCTTATGAGGATCTTCATGGTTTTTATCCTACTCTTATACAACATTCCAATCCTATCAAGGAAGGCATAAAACCAATTAGGCAAAAATAAAGACCCATTAACCCCGCACTTGAAGCAACCATTTGGAAGGAGTTGGAAAAACTCTTGAAGGATGGGACAATTTTTCCTGTTAAGTATTCTGAGTGGGTTTCCAATTTTTTTCTGTTCAGAAAACAACTGGTTAGATCAGACTATGCATTGATTTTCTCGCACTGAATAGAGCTAGCGTGAAATACCATTTTCCTCTCCCTAATATGTAAATGATTTTGCAACAATTTGCAGGGTCACAGATGATGTCCTTGACAATTTTTCTGGTTATAATCAGATCAAGGTAAAAAGGATAGATAAATATAAAACCACTTTTATTACACGTTGGGGCACTTTCTCTTATGAACGTATGCCTTTTGGATTATCTAATGCAGGTGCCACTTTCCAAAGATCTATGCAAACAGATTTTAAGGATCTGATCGACAAAATTATTCAGATTTATCTTGATGACTTAACTGTATATTCAAAAAAACGATTAGATCATTTTGGTCATCTTAGAAAGGTTCTCATGCGATGCAGGAAATTCAACATTTCTTTAAATACTTCTAAGTATATCTTCGATGTTACCAAGGGAAAGCTCCTTGGGAACATTATCTCTAATTTAGGAATAAGCATAGATCCCGAAAGGATTTCTGCTATCCTAAATCTTCCTGCTCCTACTTCCAAAAAGGGGGTTCAAGCCTTTATGGGCATTATCAACTTTGTTCGTAGGTTTGTTCCTAATTTTGCAGTAATGGTCAAACCAATTCACAATATTCTTAAGCAAGATCACTCCTTTTCTTGGACTGATGACATCGAAAATGCTTTTGTAAGGATAAAGAAGGCAATCAGCTCCGCACCGGTTTTGGTGAAGCTGGATTTTGAGAAAGAATTTATTATATATACTAATGCCATAGAGGAAGCAATTTCTACTATCCTCATACAATGTGATGACCAAGTTAACGAAAAATCAATAGCTTACATGAGTCAAAGCTTGTCAGATGATGAATTTCAATATTCTTATATTGAAAAACACGCTTTTGCTCTTGTTAAAGCTATTGAAAAATTTCACCACTTTATCTTAGGTAAGCACACACTGGTCAAAGTCCCTTTACCTGCTGTTAAGTTTTTTCTCTCATAGACTTATCTTTTGGGGAAGCTTTCACATTGGATTGCCAAGATCCAAGAGCATGATTTAACTATCTTGACTTCTAAAACCTTTAAGGGACGTGACTTAGCCCTTCACTTAGCTCAACATGAAGAAGCACGTGAATAAATTGATGAACAAGATATCTCTCTGTCAACACTATTTTATATTGATAGTCAAATCGTTCCTATAGTTGAACATCCCTGGTATAAAGATCTGGTGTATTACTTGCAAAACCAGAGGTGTCCAGATAATTTAGGTACTCATCAAAGGAGAAGGCTCTATCTTGAATCTTCCAGGTACATCATTTTAGGAGACTTCTTGTTTAGGAGATCTGTCGATGGTATGTTACTTCACTATGTGAATAATGAGGAAGCACATAAATTGTTACAATAAACCCATGGATCTTCAAATTTTGTTATTCATGTAGGAGGTCACCTTTCCACTAAAAATACTGCTTTTAAAATTATCAGGAAATGGTACTATTGGCCTTCATTTTTTTGTGATTCTTATAATTTTGCAAGATCTTGTGACAAGTTCCAGAAGTTTGTTGGGAAAGAACGTCTTTCTGCCATGCCTTTACAACCTGTCCTCCCTGACTTTCCTTTTTCAAAATGGGTTATGTACTTTATTGGTCCTATTAATCCTCCATCTTCAGCAAGGTAGGTTTTTATCTTGACAACCACATATTATTTTACAAATTAGACTAAGGTTATCCCACTTAAGCATTTGTAGGATGAGCAGGTGATTTCTTTCCTTGAGACTAATATTTTTTCTAGGTTTGGTCTTCCTTTGGAAATTATTACAGATAACGGTCCCACTTTTATTTCTACTAAGCTGACTTAGTTTCTAGATAAACTAGGGGTTAAACATTTTACCTCATCAGCTTATTATGCCCAAGGAAATGGGCAAGCCGAGTCTACTAACAAAAAATTGGTTAGAATTATTAAGCGACTCATTGAAGATAAGCCTCGTCAATGGCACACTCTCCTCACTTATGCCCTTTGGGAAGATTGTACAACCACCAAGATGAGCACTAGTTGCACTCCCTTACAACTTGTTTATGGTCAAGAATCCATTCTTCCTACCAAGCTAGAACTTTCTTCTTTAACGCTGGTGCTACAGGTTGAAGAATTAAATTCTTCCAATATCTCTCAAAGAATAAATGCAATCTTGTCTTTCCTTGGATAACATAAAGAGAAGACAACAAACTGTTAAAATATATTTCAATAAAAGTGCAAAGGCTATCAAATTGAAGGTTAATGAGAAGGTCTTGCTATGGGATTCAACTCATGCTGATAGAGGAAGACATTCAAAGTTCCAAAAGTTATGGTTGGGGCCTTTTAAGATCACTTTTGTCCTGGGCGCAAATTCCTATATTCCAAAGGACTTGGAAGAGATATTTTTTTCCTATAGCACCAATGGTTCCCACTTAAAACACTATGTTTAACCAACTTGAAAATTTAAATGTTGTATGGAATTTTCCTGTATTATAGTTTTGTTTTATTGCTTTGATTTTACTTTGTTATTATTTATTTCTACCGTTTATTTCTTTTATTGACTTATTTTCTTGTAAGAAATACAAATTTTGGATCAGTTTTTCCACAACGATGCTATTCTGCAAGTATTGTTAATCAATACCAATCAGGTTACACAACTGTCATGATGTTCCCCCTTGAAGACATCATTGAAATTTTTATATGCTTCAATCGCTGTTAGATAAGATAGTTGGTTTTTATCCCTATTTCTACTTTCCTTTTCTTCCCTCTGCTCCAAGATTCAAAAGAGCACACCATAAATTTTTTCTCCTTAAAGCCAAGAATGCTTTCACTATGATTAATCAAATGATTATGCATACAGGGATAAGCCCCCTCATACGTAACACTCTCCATGAGTTATTCCCAAAATCCCAAATCATTTTTTCCCTTAAACCACTCACTTCCCCCAGTTGCATAATCATTCTAATGTTTATTTCCTTGATCTAATGTTCACCTGGTCTGTGAAACCAGACAATATGAGTTCTTAATCTGTTGGAAATAGATTTCCCTGTGGAGTTGCTAGTTTGTTGACGCTTAAAATCGAAACGATGAATATTTCTCACAAATGATTGAAGAGATATATTAATTATTTATAATAAATAATAATAAACTAGTAGGTGGGACCCCCTAGTAGACTAGGGGCGCTAGGATGGATGTGTTACACTTATATTTTTTTTTGCTGTTATAATGATGCCAACACAGTCTTCTACAGTTGATGATTCAGGTTATGGTTTTATTCGTTATGGTGACATAATATGGTTGGTTGAATGTGTTATGGCTAGATGGTTTTGATAGTCACTCGCAACTTATGGAAGTACTATGGATAAGGATTTTTTTTTTTACAGGTGTTATGTTATGCATTAAACATTGTTTATTATTTTATATATGATTTCATGCAAAAGGATGATGGGAGCATAAACAAAAAGAAAAAAAAAGACCATGAATAAGCCCTAAGGTTGTATGTGATTGAAACAAGAGAAGGATGTATAGACCTTGTTGCTAGACTTATGCGCTTTGATTAAAGGATTATGTGTGAGGCATATATGGTAATTTTATAGCATATGATTGTTGTTAAATGATTTTGACATGACTTAGGGTGGCACATTATGCAATGGATATGTTTTTGAATTAATGATTGATGTTATGGTGTATGGGCGGGCTTGTACGTTGAATTAAATAGGGTTGGGGAAGGAAGCGATGCACATTTACTGCACGTCACTCAAACAACCCTCGATCCCGTCACCCTAGCCATACTTGCATTTGGTTTTTCGGCTTTGGTGGTTGTGGATGCTTTGCGATTTCTGGTTGTGAAAGAAAATACAGTCCAACTCTTTCCCTCAAGCAATATTTTCTAGGTATGGTTTCTTTATTTTCCATCCATGATGGTTTCTCTTTGTTATGAATCGATTTTTTGGCTCAGAATTGCATGAGGTCTGTGTTTTTCTTAAGTTTTCGATTGTGTATCAATGTTGTGCTAATGGTTTCTTTTGTGAATACTCTAGACTGTTGGGTTTTAAAGAAAAGGAATGGACATTATTTCTGTAGCGTGTGCATTGGTTTATTGGTTTAAAACAAGTTCAGTCAAATTGGGGTTTTGGTCTGGTTCTCTATGGAAAATTATAATTATGGTTTAGAAAGATCTGAGTTCTTGGTGCATGGGTTTTACAACTAGTCTTGGTGTTAAGTTGTTGTTACTCGTTTTCGTCTTGGTGGTTGTGATGTTTTGTTCCTCCAGGTTGTGATGCAGACTGTTAAGAGTTGCACTATTCTTGCTTTGTTTTGGTCGAGCCCGATCTACCTTTTGTCATGGAATTTCCTTCACTATCACTGTGGCTCGAAAGCATTGCACAGTCGGGTCTTGGGCATCACCAATAACTTTAAATGGAAGTTCATTATGTTTTGGTTGATCACGGGACGTGTTTGAGCATTCTCCTCACAATGTTGTTTAGAGTTGTTCTCTAGTTCTCCATTGGAGGTGGATGACTGTCACATTTTGGTAACCCTCATTGTCAAAATCTTGGTTAAAATTATGTCTCTGTGGTGATTTGAATATAAAGGGAATGAGCTCTTTGTGTCTTCAAAGACTCTTCCTTGATTGAGCCATCTCTTGTTACCTCTCCACAATAAATTAAAAAAAAAAAGGGGCACGAGTTCTCTGCATCCCTGAGGAATTTTTCATTTTGGTCGAGCTATTTTTTGTGTTAAAACCTAACACGATCTTGGTATAATTTCAATCCTATCAACAGTAAAAGAGACACATGTGTGTGCCTGGTTTGTTGAGCACGACTTGGTTCTGTTCATTGTTGGGAATTTCTTTTAAAAGAAGTCTGTACATGTTTAATTTACAAGAATCGCAGGCTCATATTTACATGTTATTGGTTAAATGATATTGGAGAATCAAGACTTATGTTGATTATATTGTTGAACACATGTATGTGATTGAATCAAAGCCCAATTATGAGTTTTAATGTAGTGGATTGTGTCAAACAGTGTTGAAAAGTTGATAGTTGGTGGTTAATACTCAACCTATTCTTATTCGAGTTTAAGAAATAAATGTTGGATGTGGATGGATGGAATGACTGTGAATATTTCTATTTTGTTTTAAAAGGATAAGGGTTAGCATTAGAATGTGAAAGACCATGGATCGAAGGGTTATAATGTTATTATGAAATTGGCAATGATGTTATTATGATGTTGCATAGATATTGTATAAGATGCGAAGGCTGCTATAATTGAAGTATTATGGGCATATGAATTGTCTTTTATTTGAAGTTAGCAAGAATTCTGTCTATAAATAATGGACAGTTAAATGGTTTTGGCTTTTAAAATGGGTGCTTATTGGATTGTGGGTTTGAACAGAGTTATGGTTGTTGTTTGATTTGATTTATTTTTTATGAACACTATATGTATTATTCCCTCTCATACTATCACTTTTTTGCTCATTATACCCCCCTCATGATCCCAATTTCATTTTTACACGCCCTGTTCTATAAAATAAATGAAAAACTCTATATGGGAGAAGAAAAATATATGACACATGAATTGGTGGCAGCTGATATTTTTGGTATTGATTGCACAATTAGTTATTTAATGAAATGTTGAGAAATACTCATATTTGATCCCCCATCATGCTACCATTTTTTTTCTCTTTACAATCACTACAGATGTCCCATTCCACCCCCTACTCACTTGGAAATTATTAAATAATTTATTATGGATTGATTTGCATGGGTCTTATGTTAGTTTCTATGACAAAATTTGTTTCATATAAACAAAATGTCATGTATGGTATGTTAAGGGATAGTTACTAATGAATTGTTGCATACAAGATGAGTTTGTTCAGTAGGGGCAGCCATGGCTGAAACAATAGAGGAAGAGATAATTCGAACATGGGGCCTAGATTCTCACTTCGTTTTGATGCTGACCCCCAGGAGTTGAATCGACTATTTCAATTTGGGTTCTTGAATTGGATTGGGCAATGGATAATTCAACCCCATCCAGAGAGGCCTCCCTTCCAACCTCAAAATATCCTTGGTATTCCTGTGCCTCCTCATGTATCCATGCAACCAAAAGTTCCTGAAAATGATGGATGGCAGGAGATTGTCAATCTGACAATCTCTCACCATTGTGGCTGGCCCAACTTATAATTGCCTCCTCCTCCACCTGTAAATCCTAATGTTCAAATTACCCTTGTCAATTCACTTGCTCAATCCTCTCATGCTAGAAAAAGTCTTAAGACTGATGTCCCCCATGTGTAAGACAAAGGTAAAGCTGCTGCCTCCCCTTCATCTCCTTCAAATGACTCATCAAAATCAGTTTCCTCCTGTATGCATCTGAAGGACAATTGTTCCCATGTTATTAGTGAGATTAAGCCTCAAGGTTCGAATCAACCAAAGGCTACTTCTGGGAAGTCCAAGGGGGACAACAGTGATAGAAGAGAGATTGCCTCTCAAAGAGGAAAATATGGATTTTAATTTATGTGTTTATGATTGAGTTGTTGAAGACAATGGTCTGTAGAACGTTTTGGACAACAAGCTATTTTTTTTGGGATAATGTGGTTATTTACATGTTTTGGATATGATTTGAATTATTTATGATATTTAATATTCAAATTTTGGAAATATTTATGGGAGCTACAAGGAGGCATGTGTTTAAATGATTGTCTAATTGTGTTTATTTTTTGTAAAGAATAAAAGAAGGGAGTCACAAGGGGTCCCACCTACTTAGTTATTATTAAATAAAGACCCTTAACTATTATTATTATTATTACTCCCCCTAAAATAAAATTAGTTAAGTTTAATTAACTTAACTAAAGAAAGTAGTTGAACTACTTCAACTTATTTGGAATGCGTAAAATCCAAATGAGAAGGAAGAACACAAGGATAATAGAAGGAGAAAGACAGACTAAGGTTTGCTCTTTTGTTGACATGAGATAGTTCAGTTTTCATCCATTCTTGAGTTATTCAGAGCCTAATTCTCTTTTTGATAGCAGGGTCCTACTATAGAGAACAAGGTTCAAAGATGAACCATATAATTCAGATGCTTGTTTTGACAGTGTTGATCTATCTTTGATAGTCTGCGTATACTTCTCTGTTTATGGATTAAATTTAATAGCTGATAAAGGATATTGTGCAGAGTCAAATTGGCAGTAGTCTGTGACAAGCTGATCGATATTATAAAGTTCATTTTTTACTTCTTGTCATAGTCCTTTTGTATGGTTTTCATCGGGGATCTCTAAGTTATACTTTGGTCCATGCCCTCACAGGGGTTTTGTAAAGAGAAAAACACTTTTGATTTCTTGGAATTAAATAAATAAGATTGCTATTCTGTCTCATTTGTGTGGATTTATGACTTGGTCACTTTTTCTTTTCGATCTCCATATTTACTTTCTGCAATGTGCATATGTTTATAAAACTACAACCTAAAATTTTATTTTATTTTTGCAACATTGTTTTCATTAATAAATCATCCTAAGCCCTGATAATTAATACTTGTGGATTGGGAAATTATTTTTGAGGCTATAAACCATAGGGTCATATTCCCAACTATTTTGTCCTAGCCATACAAGATTAAAAAATGCTTGATTAAGATAATTCATATATTTTCCCTAACATTGCACACTCAGGGGAACTGGTCAATAACATCTGTCAATACATAGATATCTAATAAGATAACATCATAATCCATCAACATCATCATAATATTCCATAAGCGAACAAACAACCATATACTAAAACTGGATCACTTGCATGCAAGTGTCCTCAAAGAA
>SNQJ01S0147765.1:0-16538 GCA_010110895.2 Picea sitchensis
TGCATCATATACCAATGGAACCACATCGATCTATCTTCATCATGTATCAATGACAACTCATTGATCCATATTCATCTATTCATTCTCATCAAGGACAATACATATTATATTACATAAATCATCAATCAATCAATCCTTTGACATCAATCAATCACTTGACATCAATCAATCACTTGACATCAATCAATGACATCAATCAATCAAACCATTGGCATCAATGACAACATGATCCAACAAATTCCGCCTGTGGAAAAATGTGATCCCACTGACTGTGGTGTTCAGTCACTAGGCTCCTCAGTAAATATCCCAATCTTATGTTCACAACTTTTGTTTTCCCATCAGTCTGAGGATGATAAGATGAGCTAAATGAAAAACTTGTCGCCTGCTTCTTCCATAAAGTCCTTCAAAAATGTGCCATGAACTTGGTGTCTCGATCAGAAACAATACTCCTTGGTAAGCCGTGAAGTCTGACGACTTCTTTGAAAAAAAGGTTCGCAATATTTGTTGCATCGCTGGTTTTATGACAAGGTATAAAATGTGCCATCTTTGAAAATCTGTCTACCACCGCAAAGATTGAATCAAATCCTCTTTGTGTTCTTGGCAACCCAAATATAAAATCCATGCTCACTACATCCCACGGCCTCTCTGGTATGGGTAATGGCTGGTATAACCCTGTGTTTTTCCTTTTTCCTTTTGTGTGCTGACAAATTCTACATCTGTCCAAAAATCTTTTGACATCTGTCCTCATCCCTAGCCAAAAATATGAGCGACTTAATTTTAAGAACATTTTATCATGACCGAAATGTCCTGCCAATCCTCCACTGTGTTTTTCTTTCGACAGATTCTCCCTCATGGAGCATTTTGGAATACATAATTGATTGCCCCTGAATAATAATCCATCTTGGATCATATATTCGGTCCATTGACTTCTTTCCCTGAGAACTGGATTCTCAGATGCCTCATACGCCTCTTTGAAATCTGGGTCATCTTTGTATATGTCCTTGAGGTTATCAAAACCCAATGTTTGACTCTGAACTCCTACATAAGCAAATATTTCCTGCTCAAAGCATCAACAACTTTGTCAGCAGTTCCAGAAATATGTTTAATTACAAAAGTAAAATTCTGCATATATTCAACCCATTTAACATGTCTTTGGTTCAACTTCTCCTCTTGAGTCATGAATTGTAAAGCATGATTATCGTTGTACAAAACAAACTCTTTAGGGACCAAATAATGTCTCCATTTCTTCAGCGCTTGTATGACTGCATAAAATTCTTTGTCATATGTTGAATATTTAATATTTGCTTCATTCAGGTTTTCACTGAAGTATGTGACCGACCTATCATTTTGGCTCAAGACCGCTACAATTGAAAACCCACTTGCGTCACATTTGACCTAAAATGTCTTACTAAAATCTAGCAACACCAAAATTCGTTGTTCAGTAGTCTTCTTTTTCAATAGATTGAAACTTTTCTCTACTTCTTCTATCTAGTGAAAAGACTTATGTCTTTTCTTCACCATGTAGATCATCAGTGCGCTAATTCCGCAGAAATTTCTGTTAAAATCCCTGTAGAAACTAGCCAATCCATGGAAGCTTCAAACCTCAAATACAGTCTTCGGTGATGGCCAATTCTTAATTGCTTCTACCTTATCCGGATCCATTTCCAGCTCATTTGCAGAGATAACAAAACCCAAATAAATGAGTTATGCCCTCATAAATGATTATTTCTTCATATTTATTAGTAACTTCTCTTCCTGTAATCTCCTCATCACTTTAGCTAAATGCTTTAAATGCTCTACTTCAGTTTTGCTGAAAGTCAATATATCATCAAGATATACAATGATGAATTTTCCTATGAAATCCTTCAGGACTTCATTCATCAATCTCATGAAAGTACTGGGCACATTTTTTAAACCAAATGGCATAACAAGCCATTCATACAACCCCTCATTCGTCTTGAATGTCATCTTCCATTCATCACCTTCTCTCATACAAATTGATGATATCCGATTTTCAAATCAGTCTTTGAAAAAAAAATTGCCCCACTCAAGCAATCCATCAAATCATCCATCCTCTGCAAAGGAAATCTATATCTGATGGTAATCTTGTTGATTTCCCTAGAGCCTGTGCACATCCTCCAGCCTCCATCTTTCTTGGGGCCGAGCACGGTTGGAACAACGCATGGAATCAAGCTCTCTCTAATCAATCCCTTGTCCATTAAATCCTGGAATTATCTTTTGACGTCTTCATTCTCCTATGGCGTCAATCTATACATTGCTTTGTTTGGTAAACTGCCTCCAAGTATAAGATCAATGTGATGAATTATACTTCTGATCGGTGGCAACGATCAAGGTAGTTCGTCCACTACTATGTCATAAAACTCTTCCAGCAACTTCTAGATTTGCTCTGGTAAATCATCCACTCTTGTACTATTTAAAACAATTCTAGGTTTCCTGACCATAATAAATTGTGTATCTTCCTTCTTCTTAACCTCCTTAAGAAGTTCCTTCCCACTCATAAGAAGTACAGTGTTTCTCCCCTCTGGTTTCACTTCTTTATCCTTAATCGGTAGCAACATGTGAGTTCTCCCATTCCTATCGAGGGTGTATGTGTTCTTTCTCCCATCATGAATCACATTCATGTCATATTTCGATGGTCTACCTAGCAATAGATGACAAACATCCATGGGAATAACATCACTTAGTATTTCATCCTTATATCCTCCTATTTTAAATTCAACTAAACATTGTTTAGTGACATTTACCTGATGTCCTTTTCGTAGCCATGAAACTCTGTATGGGCTTGGATGTTCAATAGTCTCCAGCTCCAGCTTTTCTACCATCTTTGTAGATACGAGATTGTCTATGCTACCGCTGTCCGTGATGACTTTGCATACCCTATCTTTTGTCTTGCAAGCAGTCTAAAAAAATTTGTTGCTTTGGATTGGGTGTTTTGCCTCTTTCTCTAGCTTCAAGAGAACTTTCCTCATCATCAGTGACCTTCCGCCCTCAGCATATTCTGCCTCAACATTCCATCCTTGTGCTTCGACAATGTGAGTTTCACCTGCTTCTTTCTTTCTATCAGGACATTCATAGGATTTATGTCCATTTTTTCCACAGGTAGAGAATTTTATTTGTCCACCTCTGCCTCTTCCTCTTCCTCTGGTTCGAGGAAAAGTATTTCTATCAGCATATTGTCCTCTCTATGATCTTCCCTGTCTCTCAGTTTTATTTTGAAGTTTCTTCCACTCTTCTTTAGGTTTATGAGTTCTATCTTGGGCAATTGTTTTGCCTCAGGCTTGAATTTTTCCTCAACCTCTCTGACCTTGATTTCAGCTCATCTTCTCTTCAGCATTCAGATCGATCTGATAAGCATCCTCCACATTCTGAAGGCTCATCATGCTCATCTCATCTTGGATGTCATATCTCAGACCATTCATGTACCTGGCAACCTTTTCATCATCACTTTCTCGATGACCTACCCTGATGTTGATATTGTAGAATTCTTCAGTGTACTCTTTCACTGTCATCAACTTCTGTCTCAAGTTATGCATTCTCCGAAACAGAGTAATCTGATAATCCTCGAGTATGAATTTGGCTTTCATCTTTGCAACCATTCTATCCCAACTTTTGATTTTCTACTTGCCTTTGCAGTGTCTGTCAGCCTGTAGTTCATCCCACCATAATGTTGCATGCCCTTTAAGTCCTGTGACAGTGTGCTTGACCTTCTTGTCTTCCTCAACATCCTCATAGTCAAAATATTTATCCAAAGCTCTAATCTAGTCTAGAGGTTCTTCAACATCCAGGTTCCCCTCATACATGAGAATCTTCACTTTTTCTCTAACACCTATCCTTGCAACAACCCTGAATAGGCGTTCATCTACAACATCCTCAACTGCTACTTCTTATCCTTCATGTCCAGCTTCATTTTCACCTTCAACCTCACTAATATCTCCAAGGTCAATTGTGCGTCTCTGTGATGTCTCCATGGCATAAATCCTGGCACATAGTTTGCGCATTTCCCTTTCCACTGCTGGATCAGGCATTGGCATGGGTCTATCTCTTCTTCTCGGTGGAATGGCTGAGAAATTTCTCTTTTCTCTACTACAGAAAGAAAATAAATTATTCTGTTCTCTGATACCACTTGACGCAGATCCCCCTGCCCTTGGGCCAAGATCCACTCAGGATCTTCACTACAACCACACTGAGGGTTAACCAACCCCTTTGTTTAAGCCACTAAGGACTTCGTATTTTGGGGGTTCACGATCCCTAATGTAGAGCTCCTCAACTCTTCCACTTACCGAAACCTGAAATGTCGATACGCCAAAATCTCTGACCATGTTTTTCTCCTGTATCAGGTTTTTCTCCTTTTTGGGGTTTCGGACTTCGTGATTTCATGAATCCTGTTATCAAGGTTCTTGACCTTTCCACCTTCCGAAACTCGAAATGTCGAAATTCCTTAAATGATTGGCTGCGTCCTCCTACACAACTATATCGCATTTCGCGATTTCGAGAGTTTTGAAACAAGGAATCCTGACCTTTTTTCTTCACAACTACCGAAATGATGAAACCTGAAACATTCAACAAAAGGATGGCTTCTATCGAAACATTTTTCCCTTTTCAGAGTTTCAGACTTCGTGAGTTCACGAGTCCTGATGTAAAGCTTTCGACGCCCTAACCTCCACAAACCCCAAAACTCCAAAATGATATCTTTAATGGGATAAACGACTATAAGCCTCCCTTTGATCCAATGGCCCATGTGATTTCAGACTTTCAGGTACAGGGAGTCCAAGACTCTTGATCCCAAAACAATGTCCTCTTGGGTTCCCGAACCTTGAAATAACGAATTGCCAAAACGTCCCTTCACACTATTTCGCGTTTCACAACTTCGAGGGTTCTCATGTGAAGAGCCTAAATTCTTTTCAACGGGAATGCCAAAATCCTGATTCCCAAAATGTCGAAATACCACTTCACAATATCTCGGATCTTGCAACTTCAAAATTCTATGTGCAAGGGCCCAAGCTCCTTGTCCTCAAGACTTTAGGTATTCTGAATCTCGATTTTCTGAAATCCTGAAATGCTGACAAATATCCTGCCGCAACATCGGATTTCGGGCTTTCCTCCTCTCTATTTCCTGATCACTCATCCTCAGGACATACGAAATCTTGAATTCTGAAGTTCTGATATTCCGACCTCGTCACCCCTTCTCTTTGTACACGAAAACTCTTTTCGCATTTCATGGATTTGACCAACCAAAGGTTTCGCCAACACTTCAGATTTATGATCCCCGAAATTCCAGAATGATCTTGACCCTCAAATGATCGAAATCAATGATCCATGTTGAATGTTGCCTTTCGAAGGTGGATCTATCCAATGTTTAAATTCCCTTACAACTTCTATTTATCGTACAGTCCTGGCTATTTCAGGAGTTCTCCTAAGAGAATTATGACCATTCAGTTCCCTCCTCAAGAACTTCTGTGAAATGAAATAATGTCCCCTCGTCATGACCTTCCTTTCACAAAGCAATTTCAATTCGCCTCCCTTTGAATAATTCAAATGCACTACCCCTTCTGAGCTTCTTTGACAACTTCAAATCACCAAAGAACTCCTGCATGCACTCCTTGCGACAATCCTTCAATTACTTCTGGGTATTTGAACTCACGACTCTGTGCACTTTATGTACAACAACAGTCCTTCAATCTCTCAACCTTAGTTAACAATCTTCTAAGGATTCAACTAGCCTGTGCACGCCTTACATGACCCCTATGCTCCACTTTCACTTCTGTTGAAATGAGAACAACGGTATCCCTCTTGAGCTTTCAGAGATGAGCTTTGAACCTTCGTCAACGCACACCTTGTGGACATTTCACTACAATAATTTTAGGAAATTCTGACTCAGGATGAGAAACAATAGAAACTCATTTCCTCTCTCACTCAGACTTCGAACACTTAAGATGAAATCATACATACATAGCACAACAAAAAATGTATGACAGAGAGAATAAAACAACCATAAGCAGATCAATTAGCATGTATACACAGAAAACATCATAATAACATGAATTTGAATCAAAGCTTCATATATTAATTCAGAAGTTTTGTACATGGGTTCTCCTCTACAACTCTCTTCTTCTCTATGCTAATGTACTTAATTGATCTAATTCTGAATGATACCAAGATACAAAGATGAGGGTGTCTATAGTCATTTTCCCTCCTGTTCTTCTAAACTATCTAATCTCTAATTCAAACCTACCTACTTTCATTAACTATGCATAAATGCCTCTACGTTCTTCAGATGAGAGAGAATCGCTCATGATCTGTTTAGAATATGCAATTATTCTTTCTTTTAACCATTACATTAATTCTTCAAAAAAAATTCCAAACATGTAAAATGTATATTTCTCTTTCTAGTTGTCTTCTGCCTTCAAGCTTGCTTGTTGATCATTGCTTGCGATGCTCCTGCATCATACTCCCTTGCTTGAAATTTTTTTCATGAACTCCTGTTCATGAGCTCTTGCAAAGTCTATCCATTCTTCTAAATTTATACTTCATCTTGCCAACTGGCATCTTCAATTGGATGTCCCTTCCATTTGACCAAGTATTCAAAATACTCTTTCCTCCTGGTCTTCTTGTTGATTCTCTTGTCAAGTATACTTTCCATCTGTGGATTAGGAGCTATAGGCATTTGTTTGGTCCACTGAACTTTTGTCTGTTCATTCTCTTCCCTTGCTTCTTTAGCTTTGTAAGGGTACAAATATGATATGTTTAATATCGATGAAATTTTGACCCCATCGGGTAATTCGATCTGATATGCATTTGCCCCAAATTTCTTCATGACTCTGCATGGTCCAATCTTTCTCATTTTTAGTTTGTTATATGTTCCCCTTGGGAACCTCTCCTTCTTCAAATGAGTAAGAACTAGATCACCAACTTAAAACTGAAGTTCTCACCTGTGTTGATCTTCTCTGTGTTTATACTCTTGACCCGAATTTTGCAAACGTTCCCTCACTTGGCTATGAAGTTCCTTCATTGCCTCTGTAAAATCCTCCGCACTAGCACTTCGGAATTTAGTTTGTTTTGAATATTTCAATTCAGACACTTCCCTGGGTTTCATTCCATAAAGTATCTGAAATGGACTCTGCCCTGTGCTTATGATGATTAAATCATTTTAAGCAAATTCTACCTGTGGTAGAATGTGATCCCACTGACTGTGGTGTTCAATCACTAGGCTCCAGAGTAAATATTCCAAGATTCTATTCACAACTTTTGTTTTCCCATCAGTTTGAGGATGATAAGCTCAGCTAAATGACAAACTTGTCCCCTGCTTCTTCCATAAAGTCCTTCAAAAATGTTCCATGAACTTGGTGTCTCAATTAGAAACAATACTCCTTGGTAAGCCGTGAAGTCTGATGACTTCTTTGAAAAATAGGTTCACAATATGTGTTGCGTCGCTGGTTTTCTTAAATGGTATAAAATGTGCCATCTTTGAAAATCTTTCTACCACCACAAAGATTGAATCAAATCCTCTTTGTGCTCTTGGCAGCCCCAATATAAAATCCATGCTCACTACATCCCACGACCTCTCTGGTATGGGTAATGGTTGGTATAACCCTGTGTTTTTCCTTTTTCCTTTTGTGTGCTGACAAATTCTACATCCGTCCATAAATATTTTGACATCCATCCTCATCCCTGGAAAAAAACATGAGCAACTTAATTTCGAGAACGTTTTGTCATGACCGAAATGTCCTGCCAATCCTCCACTCTGTTTTTCTTTCAACAGATTCTCTCTCATGGAGCATTTTGGAATACATAATTGATTGCCCCTGAATAATAATCCATCTTAGATCATATATTCGGTGCATTAACTTCTGTCCCTGAGAACTGGATTCTCAGATGCCTCATACGCCTCTTTGAAATCTAGGTCATGTCTGTATATGTCCTTGAGGTTATCAAAACCCAACGTTTTGACTCTGAACTCCTACATAAGCAAACATTTCCTGCTCAAAGCATGAACAACTTTGTTAGCAGTTCTAGAAATATGTTTAATTACAAAAGTAAAATTTTACATATATTCAACCCATTTAACATGTCTTTGGTTCAACTTCTCCTGTTGAGTCACGAATTGTAAGGCCTGATTATCGTTGTACAAAACAAACTCTTTTGGGACCAAATAATGTCTCCATTTCTTCAGCGCTTGTATGACTGCATAAAATTCTTTGTCATATGTTGAATATTTAATCTTTTCTTCATTCAATTTTTCACTAAAGTATGTGACCGAACTGACATCTTGGCTAGAGACCGCTCCAATTGCAAACCCACTTGCATCACATTTGACCTGAAGTGTCTTACTGAAATCTGGCAACACCAAAACTGGTTGTTCAGTAATCTTCTTTTTCAACAGATTGAAACTTTTCTGTACTTCTTCTGTCCAGTGAAAAGACTTATGTCTGTTCTTCACCATGTCCAACATCGGTGCGCTAATTCCACTGAAATTTCTGTTAAATTCCCTGTAGAAACTATCCAATCCATGGAAGCTTCGAACCTCAAATACAGTCTTCAGTGATGGCCAATTCTTAATCGCTTCTACCTTATCCAGATCCATTTTCATCTCATTTGCAGAGATAGAAAAACCCAAATAAATGAGTTTTGTCCTCATAAATGTTGGTTTCTTCATATTTATCAACAACTTCTCTTGCTGTAATATCCCCATCACTGTAGCTAAATGCTTTAAATGCTCTTCTTCAGTTTTGATGAAAATCAATATATCATCAAGATATACAATGACGAATTTTCCTATGAAATCCTTCAGAACTTCATTCATCAATCTCATGAAAGTACTAGGCACATTTGTTAAACCAAATGGCATAACAAGACATTCATACAACCCCTCATTCAATCTTGAATTTCATCTTCGAGTCATCACCTTCTCTCATACAAATTTGATGATATCCTCTTTTCAAATCAATCTTTGAAAAAAAAATTGTCCCACTCAAGCAATCCATCAAATCATCCATCCTTGGCAAAGGAAATTTATATCTGATGGTAATCTTGTTGATTTCCCTCGATTCTGTGCACATCCTCCAGCCTCCATCTTTCTTTGGGCTGAGCACAGTTGGAACAAAGCATGGACTCAAGCTCTCTCTAATCAATCCTTTGTCCATTAAATCCTGGACTTGTCTTTTGACTTCTTCATTCTCCTTCGGCGTCAATCTGTATGCTGGTTTGTTCGATAAGTTGGATCCAGGTATAAGAACGATGTGATGACTTATACTTCTAATCGGTGGAAACAAACAAGGTAGTTTGTCAACTACTATATCAGAAAACTCTTCCAACAACTTATGGATTTCCTCTAGTAAATCATCCACTCTTGTACTAGTTAAAACAATTCTAGGTTTCCTAACCACAATAAATTGTGTATCTTCCTTCTTCTTAACCTCCTTAAGAAGTTTCTTCCCACTCATGAGAAGTACAGTGTTGCTCACCTCTGGTTTCAATTATTTATCCTTAATCGCCAACAACATATGAGTTCTCCCATTCTTCTCCATGGTGTATGTGTTCTTTCTTCCATCATGAATCACATTCATGTCATATTACCATGGTCTACCCAACAATAGATGACAAACATCCATGGGAATAACATCACATAGTATTTCATCCTTATATCCTCCTATTTTAAATTCATCTAAACATTGTTTAGTGACATTTACCTAATGTCCTTTTTGTAGCCACAAAACTATGTATGGGCTTGGATGTTCAATAGTCTCCAGCTCCAGCTTTTCTACCATCTCTGTAGATACGAGATTGTCTGTGCTACCACTATCCATGATGACTTTTCATACCCTGTCTTTTGTCTTGCAAGCAGTCTAAAAAAGTTTATTCCTTTGGAGTGGGTATTCTGCCTCTTTCTCTGGCTTCAAGAGAACTTTCCTCATCATCAATGATCTTCCTCCCTCAGCATCTTCTACCTCAACATTCCATCCTTGTGCTTGGGCAATGTGATTTTCACCTCCTTCTTTCTTTCTATATGGACATTCATAGGATTTATGTCCATTTTTTCCACAGGTAAAGAATTTTATTTCTCCACCTTTGCCTCTTCCTCTTCCTCTAGTTCGAGGAAAAGTATTTCTATCAGCATATTGTCCTCTTTGTTAGCTTCCCCCTCTCTCAGTTTGATTTTGAGGTTTCTTCCACTCTTCTTTAGATTTCTAAGTTCTGTCTTGGGCAATTTTTTTTCCTCGGGCTTGACTTTTTCCTTGGCCTCTCTGACCTTTCTTTCAGCTTAGCTTCTCTTTAGATTTTAAAGCCATTTGATAAGCATCCTCCACATTTCGAAGGCTCATCATGCTCATCTCATCTTGTATGTCATATATCAGACCATTCATGTACCTGGCAACCTTATCATCACTTTCCCGATGACCTACCCTGATGTTGATCTTGTAGAATTCTTCAGTGTACTCTTTCACTGTCATCAAATTCTATCTCAAGTTTTGTATTCTTTGAAACAGAGTAATCTGATAATACTTGGGTATGAATCTGGCTTTCATCTTTGCAACCATTCTATCCCAACTTTTGATTTTCTGCTTTCCTTTGGAGTGTCTGTCAGCCTGCAGTTCATCCCACCATAATGATGCATTCCCTTTAAGTCTTGCGATAGTGTGCTTGACCTTCTTGTCTTCCTCGACATACTCATAGTCAAAATATCTATCCATACCTCTAATCCAGTCTAGAAGTTCTTCAACATCTAGGTTCCCCTCATACATGGGAATCTCCATTTTTGCTCTGGCACCTATCCTTGCAACAACCCTGAATAGGCGTTCATCTGTATCATCCTTGACTGCTACTTCTTCTCCTTCATGTCCAACTTAATTTTCACTTTCACCCTTGTTGATATCTCCAACATCGACTGTATGCCTCTGTGTTGTCTCCATGGCATCAATCCTGGCACATAGTTCACGCATTTTTTCCACTACTGGATCAGGCATTGGCATGGGTCTATCTCTTCTTCTTGGTGGCATGGCTGAGAAATTTATCTTTTCTCTACTATAGAAAGAAAATAAATTATTTTTTTCTCTGATACCACTTGATGCAGATCCCCCTACCTTCGAGCCGAGAACCGTTCAGGATCTTCACTACAACCACGCTGAGGGTTAACCAACCCCTTCATTTAATCCACTAAGGACTTTTTATTTCAGGGGTTCATGATCCCTAATGTTGAGATCCTTGACTCTTCCACTTGCCGAAACCTGAAATGTCGATACACCAAAATCTCTGACCATGTTCTTCTCCTGTATCAGGTTTTTTACCTTTTTGGGGTTTCGTACTTCACGATTTCATGAAACTTGTTATCAATGTTCTTGACCTTTCCACCTTCCGAAACCCGAAATGCCTATATTCTCGAAATGCTTGGCCGCGTCCTCCTACACATCTATATCGCGTTTCGCGACATCGGAAGTTACGAAACAAGGAATCCCGACAACTTGTCTTCACAACTACCGAAATGTCGAAACCCAAAACGTTTAGCAAAAGGCTGGATTCTATTGGAAATTTTTCCCCTTTCCAGAGTTTTGGACTTTGCGGGTTTGTGAGTCTTGATGTAAAGCTTCCGGCGCCCTAACCTCCACAAACCCCGAAACTCTGAAATGATATCTCCAATGGGATCAATGGCTATAAGCCTCCCTTTGATCCAACGTTCCATGTGATTTTGGACTTTCGGGTAGAGGGAGTCCAGGTCTCTCGATCCTAGAACATTGTCCTCTCGGGTTCCTGAACCCTGAAATACCTAATTGTCGAAACGTCCCTTCACACTATTTCACATTTCGCAACTTTGAGGGTTCTCATGTGAAGAGACCAAATTCTTGTCAACGGGAATGCCAAAATCTCGATTCCCAAAATGTCAAAATAACACTTCATGATATCCTGAATCTCGGAACTTCAAAATTCTAAGTGCAAGGGCCCAAGCTCCTTGTCCTCAAAACTTCCAGTATTCCAAATCCTGATTTTCCAAAATCCCAAAATGCTGACAAATATCCTGTCGTGACTTTGGATTTCCGGCTTTCCTCCTCCCTATGTCCCGATCACTCGTCCTCAGAGCCTCCGAAATCCCGAATTCTAAAGTTTTGAGATTCTGACCTCGTCACCACTTGTCTTTGTACACGAAAACTCTTTTTGTGTTTCGGGGATTTGACCAACCAAAGGTTTCGCCCACACTTCACATTTATGATCCCTGAAATGCTGAAATGATCTCAACGGTAAAATGATCGAAATCAATAATCCACGTTGAATCCTTCCTTTCGAAGGTGGATCTATCCAACGCTTAACTTCCCCTACAACTTCCTTGTATCTTACGGTCCTCACTATTTCGAGAGTTCTCCTCGGAGAATTCTAACCATTCAGTTCCCTCCTCAAGAACTTCTGCGAAATGAACTAATGTCACCTCATCGTGACCTTCCTTCTGCAAAGAAATTTCACTTCACCTCCCTTTTAATACTTCAAAGGCACTACCCCTTCTGAGATTCTCTGACAACTTCAAATAACCAAAGAACTCCTGCACACACTCCTTGCGACAATCCTTCAATTACTTTTGGGTATTTGAACTCACGATCTGTGCACTTTCTCTACAACAACAGGCCTTTAATCTCTCAATCTTAGTTCACAATCTTCTAAGGATTCTACTAGCCTGCGCATGCCTTGCATGACCCTTGTGCTCCACTTGCACTTCTGTTGAAATGAGAACAACGGTATCCCTCTTGACCTTTCAGAGATGAACTTTGAACCTTCATCAACGCACACCTTGCAGATGTTTCACTGCACTCCTTGCAGGAAATTCTCGCTCAGGATGAGAAACAATTGAAACTCATTTCCTCTCTCTCTCAGACTTCGAACACTTAACATGAAATCATACATACATAGCATAACAACAAATGCATGACAGAGAGAATAAAACAACCATAAGCAGATCAATTAGCATGTATACATAGAAATCATCATAACAACATGAATCTGAATCAAAGCTTCATATATTAATTCAAAACTTTTGTACATGGGTTCTCCTCTACAACTCTCCTGCTACAACTCTCTTCTTCTCTATGCTAATGTACTTAATTGATCTATTTCTGAATGATACAAAGATACAAAGATGAGGGTGTCTATAGTTGTTTTCCCTCCTATTCTTCTAAACTATCTAATCTCTAATTCAAACCTACCTACTTTCATTAACTATCCATAAATGCCTCTACGTTCTTCAGATGAGAGCGAATCGCTCATGATCTATTTACAATATGTAAGTACGATTTCTTTTAACCATTACATTAATGCTTCAAAAACATTTCCAAAACGTGTAAAATGTATATTGCACTTTCCAACTATCTTCTGCCTTCAGGATTGCTTGTTGTTGGCTACTTTTGATGCTCCTACATCATACTCCCTTGCTTGAAAATTTTTTCATGAACTCTTGTTCATGAGCTCTTGCATGGTCTGTCCATGCTTATGAATTTCTTCTTCATCTTCCCAAGTGGCATCTTCAACTAGATGTCCCTTCCATTTGACCAAGTATTCAAAATACTCTTTCCTCCTCGTCTTCTTGTTGATTCTCTTGTCAAGTATACTTTCCATCTGTGGCTTTGCAGCTATAGGCATTTGTTTGTTCCACTGAACTTTGGTTTGTTCATTCTCTTCCCCTACTTCTTATGCTTTGTAAGAGTACAAATATGATATGTTTAATATCGGTGAAATTCCGACCCCATCGGGTAATTCGATCTCATATGAATTTGCCCCAAATTTCTTCATGACTCAGCATGGTCCAATCTTTTTCATTTTCAGTTTGTTATATGTTCCCCTTGGGAACCTCTCCTTCCTCAGATGTGCAAGAACCAGATCACCAACTTCAAACCGAGGTTCTCATCTATGTTGATATGCTCTGTGTTTATACTCTTGACTCGAATTTTGCAAATGTTCCCTCACTTGGTTGTGAAGTTCCTTCCTTGCCTCTACAAAATCATCTGCACTAGCACTTCTAATTTCAGTCTGTTCTGAATATTTCAATTCAGACACTTCCCTGGGTTGCATTCCATAAACAATCTGAAATGGACTCTGCCCTGTGCTTCTGTTGATTGAATCATTATAAGAAAATTCCGCCTGTGGTAGAATGTGATCCCACTGACTGTGGTGTTTATTCACTAGGCTCCTCAGTAAATATCCCAAGCTTTTGTCCACAACTTCTATTTTCCCATCAGTCCGAGGATGATAAGTTGAGCTAAATGACAAACTTGTCCCCAACTTCTTCCATAAAGTCCTTTAGAAATGTCCCACGAACTTGGTGTCTCGATCAGAAACAATACTCCTTGGTAAGTCGTGAAGTCTGACGACTTCTTTGAAAAACAGGTTCGCAATATGTGTTGCGTCGCTGGTTTTCTGACATGGTATAAAATGTGCCATCTTTGAAAATCTATCTTCCACCACAAATATTGAATCAAATCCTCTTTGTGTTCTTGGCAGCCCCAATATAAAATCCATGCTCACTGCATCCCATGGCCTCTCTGGTATGGGTAATGGCTGGTATAACACTGTGTTTTTCCTTTTTCCTTTTGTGTGGTGACAAATTCTACATCATTCCACAAATACTTTGACATATATCCTCATCCTTGGCCAAAAAGATGAGCCACTTAATTTCGAGAACGTTTTGTCATGACCGAAATGTCCTGCCAATCCTCCACTGTGTTTTTATTTCAGCAGATTCTCCCTCATGGATCATTTTGGAACATGATGGAGGAGCATTGCAAACAACAGGCAAGCACGGATACAGAAGAGAGCTGGGACAAGTGCCAATGCATTTCAGCACATTGCAAAAGTGTTTTTAGACGTTTTGAAATAAATGTGTGGATGTTAATGTAATAGTTAAGAGGAAGCACACTTAGATATTGTAAACATATCTTGAGTGATCCGCTCTCATCTGTAGTAGGTGAAGGCATTAATACATAATTAATGTGAGTAGGTAGATTTAAATGCATATTAGATAGTTTAGAGCGTAGGAGGGAAAACCGACTATAGACGCCCTCATCTTGTTTCATTGTAACATTAGCATAACCAATCAAGCATTGAGAACAGAGAGGAGAAGAAGCATATAACTGTATTTGAAAACACCCATGTACAGAAGTCCTGAATTAATACATGAAGCTTTGATTTAGACTTATGGTGTTGTGATATTCTCTATGTATGTATGTTGAATGCTATGCTTATAGCTATTTTACTCTTTCTGTTATGCATTTTCTATTACACTATGTATGAATGACTTCTTGTTGAATGTTTGAAATCTGAGAGAGAGAGTACGGAATGAGTTTCAATTGTTTCTCAACCTGAGTGAGTAAAATTCATGCAAGGAGTGCGCTGACAAGGGTACAGAGTTTTTATCTCCGAATGTTTAGGAGGGATAACATTGTTCTCATTCTCACGAAAGTGAAAGTTAAGTACAGGAGCCGTGCAAGGTGTGCACAGGCCGAGTGAAGTCTTAGGTCTACAACCTGAGTAAAATTATTCAAGGAATGTTGTTGCAAGGAGTGCATAGAGTCGAAGAGTTTAAAATACTAGAGCGTAATTGAAGAAGTGTCGCAAGGAGTGCGCACAGGATTTATCCCCAGAGTACTTGAGGATTTCAAGCAAGCTCAGGAGGGATAGAGTCTTTGAAGTTGTCGAAGAGAAGCTCAAGAGGGCTAGTGCCTTGAAGTGTTGGAAGGAGGCGTAGAAAAGTTGTTTTGCAGGTAGACAAGTTCCATGAAGGAATACCTTGTTCATCTCGTAGGAGTTGTCAAGGAGGAATTGGACGGTCGGAATTCTCCGTGGAGAATTCGGGAAATTCCGAGAGCCGTCAGATCTTGCAGAGGAGAAGGGAAGTTACGGCAAGTATCCTTCAAGTGCAAGCTCAGGAGAAATTGGACCGTAGGATCCAAGTCGAAAAGGGTCATTGGATCACTTGTGAATTCTCACTTCAACGATTCGCGAGTTGAAGGACCAGAAAAATTTCATCAATATTTGCGAAATCACGAAGTGCAAAGTTCCGACAGGGCCAGAAGTTCCATTGTGGGGCCAGTATTAATAACGAGTCAAAATTTTCCATTTCAACATTTTGGAGGATAGGAGCTTGAGATGTCTATTCTGGGATTGCCGAAATTGCGAGACACAATATAAGTATGGGGAAAGGACATCGTCAACTGTTTCGACAGATCGACATTTCGGGTTTCGGTAGTTGTGGAGTCGAGACATTTGTCCCGAAAGTCCTGAAGTCGCGAGTTGCGATAGGGAGTAACGAGGATTTCGTGATCTCGGCACTTTGGGTGTCGGGATACAAAGGAGGCAGCGCTTGGGGAGCAAGGTCATGAAGTGTCGAAGCTAGGCATGAGAGATAGGTGGCAGAACCACAAGGTGGGCCTGGGTGATAGACAGGCGGACACATGTCACCTAGTGAAAGGAGTCAACACCCCGTTGACCTCTCGCATCTCGGGGATTCGTGAGATAAGGGAACGAGAGTTAAACCCCTCGACTTGCAA
>SNQJ01S0147765.1:16673-41043 GCA_010110895.2 Picea sitchensis
CGGTGGTCACGTGCGAAAGGAGATGATGAGGGGAAGAGACATACCCATATCTGCACTTCAGGTATCATGAATTCGGAAGGTGAAGAGTTGAGAGACTTGGAAGGAGAAGTCGTGAAGCCACTAACTCCGAAGTTCCGATATTGTGAGAAATACGACCACATTGTTTGGTCAGAGTGAGATTGGAATTGATGCTTCGTGTTTGATCGTGTGGGCTCAATTCATAAGGACCTGTGGATAAACACCATTTTATGTGCATGGGATTCCCCAAAGAGGAATCGAAGAGTCAATCTGACTCAAGGGCAGGAATTAGAATGATCTTGTAGTGGACCTTGACCCGAGGGCCGATAGAAGGTTGGGGGTCTGCATCAAGTGGCATCAGAGCACAGAAAGATTTCTTTGCTTTCTGTAGCAGGGAAAAGAAAGATTCACCATGCCACTGAGATGAAGAGATAGGAAAACACCCGATCTGCCAAAGGAGAGGGAAATGTCAAGAGAAAGGGGTAGGAAGGTGCCAAATCCAGCCATGGAAAGAGAGATGCATAACCTACATGCCAGAGTCGTGGACATGGAAATAAAACAGAGGTACACAGCTGATGTTGGAGATGTCATTGAATCTAAAAGTGAAGATGAAGCTGGACATGAAGGAGAAGAAGTTGCAGCAGAGGATGCAGCAAATGAACACCTACTCAGGTCTATTGCAAGGATGGGTGCTAGAGAAAAAATGGACTTTCCAGTATATGAGGGAAACCTGGATGTTAGACTGGATTAGAGCTCTGGACACGTATTTTGACTATGAATATGTCAAGGAAGACAAGAAGGTCAAACATGATATCACAAGACTTCAAGGACATGCAACATTGTGGTGGGATGAACTACAAGCTGACAGACGCTGCAAAGGCAAGAAGAAAATCAAGAGTTGGGATAGAATGATCGTGAAGATGAAAGCGAAATTCATACCCAAGGATTACCAAATCACTCTATTTCGAAGGATGCAGAATTTGAGACAGAAGCTGATGTCAGTGAAGGAGTACACTGAAGCGTTCTATAAGCTAAACATCAAGGCAGGTCATCGTGAAAGTGATGATGAAAAGGTTTCCAGGTATATGAATGGTCTGAGATATGACATTCAGGACGAGATGAGCATGATAATCATTCAGATTGTAGAAGATGATTATCATATGTCTCTGAAGGCTGAAGAGAAGCTCAGCCAAAAGAAAAGTCAGAGAGGTCGAGGCAGAATTCAACCTAGAGGCAAAATAGTTGTCCAAGGTAGGAATCAGAAGCCTAAGGAAGAGTGGAAGAAACCTCAACCTCAAACTGAGAGAGGTGGAAGCTCACAAAGAGGGCAGTATTCCGAACACAGAGGACAATATGTTGATAAAAACACTTTTCCTCGCACTAGAGGAAGAGGAAGAGGTAGAGGTGGAGTAATAAAATGCTTCACGTGTGGAAAGAATGGACATAAGTCTTATGAATGTCCAAATAAGAAGAAAGAAGGAGGTGAGACTCACATTGTTGAAGCATAGAGGTGGAATGTTGAGGGAGAGGATGCTAAAGGCAGAAGATCACTGGTGATGAGGAAGGTTCTCTTAACGCCAGAAGAAGAGGTGGAGAATCCAGTGCAAAGGAACAGTCTTTTTTGAACTGCTTGCAAGACCAAACACAGGGTATGCAAAGTCATCATGGATAGTGGTAGCACAAATAATCTCGTTTCTACAGATATGGTGCAAAAGATGGCACTGGAGACTATTGAACATCCAAGTCCATACAGAGTTTCATGGCTACAAAGAGGACATCAGGTAAATGTCACTAAACAATGTTTAGTTGAATTTAAGATAGGAAGATATAACGATAATATATTGTGTTATGTCATTCCCATGGATGTTTTTCATCTATTGCTGGGTAGACCATGGAAATATGACAGGAATGTGGTTCATGATGGGAGAAAGAACACATACACCTTAGAGAAGAATGGGAGAACTCACATGTTGTTGTCAATTAAGGATAAAGAGGCAAAACCTGAAGTAAACAACACTGTACTTCTCATGAGTGGGAAGGAACTTCTTAAGGAGGTTAAGTGGAAGGAATATCCACAATTCATTGTGGTCAAGAAACCTAGAATTGTTTTGACTAGTACAAGAGTGGATGATCTATCTGAGGTTCTCCAAAAGCTATTGGAGGAATTTGCTGATATAGTAGTCGACGAACTACCTCATTCGTTGCCACCTATTAGAAGTGTAATTCATCACATTGATATCATACCTGGATCTAGTTTACCAAGCAAAGCAACATACAGATTGACGCCGCAAGAGAATGAAGAGGTCAAAATATAGGTCCAACATTTAATGGACAAAGGGTTGGTTAGAGAAAGCTTGAGTCCATATGTTTTTCCGACAATACTCAGTCCAAAGAAAGATGGAGGCTGGAGGATGTGTACTGACTTGAGATTGATCAACAATATTACCATCAGATACAGATTTCCATTACCAAGGATGTATGATTTGATGGATTGCTTGAGTGGAGCAATTTTTTTTTCGAAGATTGATTTGAAAAGTGGATATCATCAAATTCGTATGAGAGAAGGAGACGAATGGAAGACAACATTCAAGACCAATGAAGGGTTGTATGAATGGCTTCTTATGTCATTTGTCTTAAAAAACACACCAAGCACTTTCATGAGATTGATGAATGAAGTCCTAAAGGATTTCATCGGAAAAATTGTCATTGTGTATCTTGATGACATACTGATTTTCTGTAAAACAGAGGCAGAGCATCTGAAACATTTGACTACAGTGATGAAGAGACTACAGCAAGAAAATTTGTTGATAAACATGAAGAAATCCTCGTTCATGAAGACAAAACTCATTTATTTGGGGTTTGTTATTTCTACAGACAAGTTGAATATGGATCCAGATAAAGAGGAGGTGATTAAGAATTGGCCATCGCCAAAGAGTATCTTTGAAGTTTGAAGTTTTCACGGATTGGCTAGTTTCTATAGAAAATTCATCAGGAATTTCAGTGAAATTAGCGCACCAATGATGGACACAGTTAAGAAGAGACACAAGTCTTTTCACTGGACAAAAGAGGTGGAGAAAAGCTTCAATTTGTTGAAAAGGAAAATCACGGAACAACCAATCTTGGTGTTGTCGGATTTCAAAAAGACATTTCAAGTAAAATGTGATGCAAGTGGGTTTGCAATAGGGGCAGTCTTGAGTCAAGAAGACAAACCGATAGCATACTTCAGCGAGAAGTTGAATGAATCCAAAATAAAATACTCCACGTATGACAAGGAGTTCTATGCTATTATTTAGGCATTGAAGAAATGGAGACACTATTTGATTCCTAAGGATTTTGTCTTATACAGTGACAATCATGCTTTGAAATTTGTGACTCAATAGGAAAAG
Organism: Picea sitchensis; assembly: GCA_010110895.2. Classification (NCBI taxonomy): domain Eukaryota; kingdom Viridiplantae; phylum Streptophyta; class Pinopsida; order Pinales; family Pinaceae; genus Picea; species Picea sitchensis. The sequence continues at coordinate 20,078 of SNQJ01S0147765.1, forward strand.
TTGAATCAAAGACATGTTAAATGGGTTGAATACATGCAGAACTTTAATTTTGTAACTAAGCATATTTCTGGAACTGCTAACAAAGTTTTTGATGCATTGAGCAGGAAATGTTTGCTATTACAAGAGTTCAGCATCAAAACTTTGGGGTTTGATAACCTCAAGGAAATGTACACAGATGATCCAGATTTTAAGGAGGCATATGAAGTAGCTAAGAATCTAATTCTTAGGGACAAAAGTCAATGGACAAAATACATGATCCAGGAAGGATTACTGTTTAAGGGTAATCAACCTTGTATTCCAAAATGCTCCATGAGGGAGAATTTGTTGAAGGGGAAACACAGTGGAGGATTGGCCAGACATTTTGATCATGAAAAGACGTTCTCAAAGTTAAATGAGTCATATTTTTGGCTAGGAATGAGAGAAGACATCAAATGATTCATGGACAGATGTAGAATTTGTTAGAATTCAAAAGAAAAGAGGTAGAATGTTGGCTTATATCAACCGTTACCCATACCAGAGAGGCCATGGGATGCAGTAAGCATGGACTTCATATTGAGGCTGCCGAGAACACAAAGAGGGTTCAATTCAATCTTTGTCATAATAGACAGATTTTCTAAAATGGCACACTTCATACCATGTCATAAAACCAGTGATGCAACTCACATTGTGAATCTATTTTTCAAAGAAGTCATTCGACTTCACGGCTTACCAAGGAGCATAGTTTCGGATCAAGACACCACGTTTGTGGGACACTTCTGGAGAACCTTATGGAAAAATATAGGAACGAACTTGTCGTTCAGTTCAGATTATCATCCTCAAATGGATGGCCAGATAGAAGTTGTCAACAGAAGCTTGGGAGACTTGCTAAGGAGTTTGGTGACAGAACACCACAGTCAGTGGGACAATATTCTGCCACAGGCATAATTTTCTTATAATGATTCAATCAACAGAAGAACAAGGCAGATTCCATTTCAAATTGTTTATGGCATGCAACCAAGGGGAGTTTTTTAATTGAGGGATTTAGAACAGAATGCAACTAGGAGTGCTAGTACAGAAGATTTTGCTGAGGCAATGAGGGAGCTTCACAACCAGGTGAAGGAGCGATTGCAAAACTCGAGCCAAGAGTATAAGTGAAGAACAGATCAACACAGGCGACAACTTTAGTTCGAAGTTGGTGATTTGATCCTTGCACACTTGATAAAGGAAAGGTTCCCAAGAGGGACATATAATAAATTGAAAATTAAAAAAATTGGACCATGCCAGATCATAAGGAAATTTGGGACAAATGCTTATAAGATCTAATTACCCGATGGGATCGAAATTTCTCTGATATTCAACATCTCAGATTTGTACCCTTATAAATCTAAAGAGGCAAGAGCAAACAGTGAACAACCAAAGGTTCAGTGGACTAAACAAATGCCATTTGCAGAGAAGCCACAAATGGAAACCATACTGGACAAAAGAGTTAGTAAGAGGACCAGGCAAAAGGAATATTTTGAATACTTGGTCAAGTGGAAGGGACATCCAGTTGAAGACACCAGCTGGGAAAATGAAGCAGATATTCAAAAGCATGGGCAGACCATGCGAGAGCTCATGGACAGGAGCCCTTGAAATTTTTTCAAGTGAGGGAGTATGATGCAGGAGCATCACCAACAACAAGCAAGTGTGGAGGCAGAAGATAGATGGGACAAGTGCCAACGCATTTCATCACGTTGCAAAAGTGTTTGAGATGTTTTGAAATAAATGTGTGGATGTTAATGTAATAGTTAAGAGGAGGCACACTTAGATATTGTAAATAGATCTTGAGTGATCCACTTTCATATGTAGTAGTTGAAGGCATTAATACATAATTAATGTGAGTAGGTAGATTTAAATGCAGATTAGACAGTTTAGAGCGTAGGAGGGAAAACCGACTATAGAAACCCTCATCTTGTATCATTGTAACATTAGCATAATCAATCGAGCCTAGAGAACAAAGAGGATAAGAAGAAGAGAACTGTATTTGAACACACCCATGTACAGAAGTCCTGAATTAATACATGAAGCTTTGATTCAGACTTAGGGTGTTGTAATATTCTCCGTGTATGTATGTTGAATGCTATGCTTATAGATATTTTCCTCTTTCAGTTATGCATTTGTTGTTATTCTATGTATGAATGACTTCTTGTTGAAAGTTTGAAATCTGAGAGAGAGAGTAAGGAATGAGTTTCAATTGTTTCTCAACCTGAGAGAGTAAAATTCCTGCAAGGAGTGCAGTAGAGTTTGTCCATAAGGAGTGCGTTGACAAGGGTTCATAGTTTTTATCTCTGAAATCTCAGGAGGGATAACATTGTTCTCATTCTTGTGGAAGTGTAAGTTAAGTACAGGATCCATGTAAGGTGTGCGCAGGCCGAGTGAAGTCTCAGGGTTACAACTTGAGTGAAATTGTCGAAGGATNGGTTCAAATACTAGAGCGTATTTGAAGAAGTGCCGCAAGGAGTGCACGTAGGAGTTATCCCCAGAGTACTTGAGGATTTCAAGTAAGATCAGGAGGGATAGAGTCTTCGAAGTTGTCGAAGAGAAGATTAAGTGGGCTAGTGCCTTGAAGTGTTGGAAGGAGGCATAGCAAAGTTGTTTTGCAGGTAGACAAGTTCTATGAAGGAATACCTTGTTCATCTCGTAGGAGTTGTCAAGGAGGAATTGGACGGTCGGAATTATCCGTGGAGAATTCGTGAAATTCTGAGAGCTGTCAAATCTTGCAGAGGAGCAGGGAAGTTATGGCAAGTATTCTTCAAGTGCAAGATCAGGAGAAGCTGGACTGTAGGATCCAAGTCGACAAGGTCCATTGGATCACTCATGAATTCTCACTTCGGGGATTCATTATTTGAAGGACCGAAAACCTTGCATCAAGATTCATGAAATCGCAAAGTGTGAAGTCCCGACAGGGCAAGAAGTTCTGTTGTGGGGCCAGCATTAATAACGAGTCAAAATTTTCCATTTCAACATTTCGAAGGATAGGAGCTCGAGAGATCTGTTTTGGGATTATTGAAATTGTGAGACGTGATATAAGTATGGGGAAAGGACATCATCAACCATTTCGACGGATCGACATTTCGAGTTTCGAAAGTTGGGGAGTCGAGACTTTTGTCCCAAAAGTCACGAAGTCGCGAGGTGCGATAGGGAGTAACGAGGAGTTTGGGATCTTGGAACTTCGAGTGTTGGGATACAAAGGAGGCAACTCTTGGGGAGCAAGGTCACGAAGTGCCAAACTAGGCACGAGAGACACATGGCAGAACCACAAGGTGGGCCTAGGTGATAGACAGGTGGACACGTGTCACCTAGTGAAAGGAGTCAACACCCCATTGACCTCTTGTGTCTCAGGGATTCATGAGATAAGGGAATGAGAGTTCAACCCCTCGACTTACAAAGTCGCGAGTAGCGAGAATGTGAGAGGGAAAGATAATGTCACTTCTTGGGGGTTCGTGAAGGGAAGGTGCCAAGGTTGGATACTAAAACTTGAGTGAGAGGCACTAGCGTTAATCCTAGCCGGTGGTCATGTGCGGAGGGCATTGATGAGCGTAGGAGCCATACCCATATATACACTTCAGGTATCGTGAATTTGGAAGGTGAAGAGTTGAGAGACTTGGAAGGAGAAGTCACGAAGCTGCAAACTCTGAAGTTCCGATATTGCAAGAAATACGACCACATTGCTTGGTTAGAGGGAGATTGGAATTGATGCTTTGCGTTTGATTGTGTGGGCTCAATTCATAAGGACCTGTGGAGAAGCACCATTTTATGTGCATGGGACTCCTTGAAGAGGAATTGAAGAGCCAATCCGACTCAAGGGAAGGAATTACAACGATCCTGTAGAGGACCTTGACCCGAGGACCGATAGAGGGTTGGGTGTCTGCATCAGAATACATAATTGATTGCCCCTGAATAATAATCCATCTTGGATCATATATTTGGTCCATTGACTTCTATCCCTGAGAAATGGATTCTCAGATGCCTCATACACCTCTTTGAAATCTGGGTCATCTCTATATATGTCCTTCAGGTTATCAAAACCCAATGTTTTGACTTTGAAATCCTACATAAGCAAACATTTCCTGCTCAAAGCATCAACAACTTTGTTAGTAGTTCTAGAAATATGTTTAATTACAAAAGTAAAATTATGCATATATTCAACCCATTTAACAAGTCTTTGGTTCAACTTCTGCTATTGAGTCAAGAATTGTAAAGCATGATTATCGCTATACAAAACAAAATCTTTAGGGACCAAATAATGTCTCCATTTCTTCAGTGCTTGTATGTCTGCATAAAATTCTTTGTCATATGTCGAATATTTAATCTTTGCTTCATTCAGTTTTTCACTGAAGTATGTGACTGGCCTGTCATCTTGGCTCAAGACCGCTCCAATTGCAAACCCACTTGCGTCACATTTGACCTGAAATGTCTTACTAAAATCTGGCAACACCAAAATTGGTTGTTCAATAATCTTCTTTTTCAATAGATTGAAACTTTTCTCTGCTTCTTCTGTCCAGTGAAAAGACTTATGTATTTTCTTCACCGTGTCCTTCATTGGTGCGCTAATTCCACTGAAATTTCTGATAAATTCCCTGTAGAAACTAGCCAATCCATGGAAGCTTTGAACCTCAAATACACTCTTCGGTGATGGTCAATTCTTAATCACTTCTACCATATCTAGATCCATTTTCAGCTCATTTGCAGAGATAACAAAACCCAAAGAAATGATTTCTGTCCTCATAAATGTTCATTTCTTCATATTTATCAGCAACTTCTATTGTTGTAATCTCCTCATCACTGTAGCTAAATGCTTTAAATGCTCTACTTTAGTTTTGCTGAAAATCAATATATCATCAAGATATACAATGATGATTTTTTTTATGAAATCCTTCAGGACTTCATTCATCAATCTCATGAAAGTATTGGGTGCATTTTTTAAACCAAATGGCATAACAAGCCATTCATACAGCCCCTCATTCATTTTGAATGTCGTCTTCCATTCATCACCTTCTCTCATACGAATTTGATGATATCCTTTTCAAATCAATCTTTGAAAAAAAATTTGCCCCACTCAAGAAATCCATCAAATCATCCATCCTTGGCAAAGGAAATCTATATTTGATGGTAATCTTGTTGATTTCCCTAGAGTTTGTGCACATCCTCCAACCTCCATCTTTCTTTGGGCTGAGCATGGTTGGAACATCGCATGGACTCAAGCTCTCTCTAATCAATCCTTTATCCATTAAATATTGGACTTGTCTTTTGACTTCTTCATTCTCTTGTGTTGTCAATCTGTATGCTACTTTGTTCGGTAAACTGGCTCCAGGTATAAGATCGATGTGATGACTTATACCTCTAATCAGTGGCAACGAACAAGGTAGTTCATCCATTACTATATCAGAAAACTCTTCCAGCAACTTATGGATTTCCTCTGGTAAATCATCCACTCTTGTACTGGTTAAAACAATTCTAGCTTTCCTGACCACAATAAATTGTGTATCTTCCTTCTTCTTAACCTCCTTAAGAAGTTCCTTCCCACTCATGAGAAGTACAGTGTTGCTCACCTCTGGTTTCACTTCTTTATCCTTAATCGACAACAACATGTGAATTCTCCCATTCTTCTCCAGGGTGTATGTGTTCTTTCTCCCATCATGAATCACATTCCTGTCATATTTCCATGGTCTATCCAAGGATAGATGACAAACCTCCATGGGAATAACATCACATAGTATTTCATCCTTATATCCTCCTAATTTAAATTCAACTACACATTGTTTAGTGACATTTACCTGATGTCTTTTTTGTAGCCACGGAAATCTGTATGGGCTTGGATGCTCAATAGTCTCCAGCTCCATCTTTTCTACCATCTTTGTAGATATGAGATTGTCTGTGCTACCACTATCCATGATGTCTTTGCATACCCTGTGTTTTGTCTTGCAGGTAGTCCGAAAAAAGTCTGTTCCTTTGGACTGGGTATTCTACCTCTTTCTCTAGCTTCAAGAGAACTTTCCTCATAATCAGTGATCTTCCACCCTCAGCATCTTCTGCCTCAAAATTTTGTCCTTGTGCTTTGGCAATGTGAGTTTCACCTCCTTCTTTCTTTCTATCTGGACATTCATAGGATTTATGTCCATTTTCTCCATAGGTAAAGAATTTTATTTCTCCAGCTCTGCCTCTTCCTCTTCCTCTGGTTCGAGGAAAAGTGTTTCTATCAGCATATTGTCCTCTCTGTGAGCTTCCCCCTCTCTCAGTTTGAGTTTTAGATTTCTTCCACTCTTCTTTAGATTTTTGAGTTCTGTCTTGGGAAATTGTTTTTCCTTGGGCTTGACTTTTTCCTCAGCCTCTCTGACCTTGCTTTTGGCTCAGCTTCTCTTCATCTTTTAGAGCCATCTGATAAGCATCATCCACATTCTAAAGGCTCATCATTCTCATCTCATCTTGGATGTCATATCTCAGACCATTCATGTACTTGACAACCTTTTCATCATCACTTTCCTGATGACTTGTCCTGATGTTGATCTTGTAGAATTCTTTAGTGTACTCTTTCACTATCATCAACTTTTGTCTCAAGTTCTACATTCTCCAAAACAGAGTAATCTGATAATCCTTGGGTATGAATTCATCTTTCATCTTTGCAACCATTCTATCCCAAATTTTGATTTTGTTCTCACCTTTGCAGTGTCTGTCAGCCTACAATTCACCCCACCATAATATTGCATGCCCTTTAAGTCTTTTGACAGCGTGCTTGAACTTCTTGTCTTCCTTGACATCCTCATAGTCAAAATATTTATCCAGAGCTCTAATCCAGTCTAGAATTTCTTCAACATCAAGGTTCCCCTCATACATGGGAATATCCATTTTTTCTCTGGCACCTATCCTTGCAACAACCTTGAATAGGCATTCATGTGCAACATCCTCGATTGCTACTTCTTCTCCTTCATGTCCAACTTCATTTTCACTTTCAGCCTCGCTGATATCTCTAGCGTCGACTGTGCACCTCTATGTTGTCTCGATGGCATCAAGCCTGGCACATATTTCACGCACTTCCCTTTCCACTGCTGGATCAGGCATTGGAATGGGTCTATCTCTTCTTCTTGACAACATGGCTGGGAAATTTCTCTTTTCTCTGCTACAGAAAGAAAATAAATTATTTTGTGCTCTGATACAACTTGACGCAGATCCCCCTGCCCTCGGGCTGAGATCCGCTCAGGATCTTCACTACAACCATGTCGAGAGTTAACCAACCCATTCGTTTAAGCCACTAAGGAATTCATATTTTGGGGGTTCATGATCCCTAATGTCGAGCTCCTCGACTCTTCCACTTGCTGAAACCCGAAATGCCGATACGCCGAAATCTCTGACCATGTTCTGCTCCTATATCGGGATTTCACCTTTTCGGGGTTTTGGATTTTGTGAATCCTGTTATCAAGGTTCTTGACCTTTCCACCTTTCGAAACCCAAAATGTCGATATTCTCGAAATGCTTGGCTGCATCCTCCTACATAGCCGTATCACATTTCACGACTTTGGGAGTTTCAAAATAAGGAATCCCGACCTCTTATCTTCATAACTACCAAAATGTCGAAACCCTAAATGTTCAGCAAAAGGCTGGCTTCTATCGAAACTTTTTCCCCTTTTCGGAGTTTCGAACTTCGTGAGTTTGCGAGTCTTGATGTAAAGCTTCCAGTGCCCTAACCTCCACAAACCCCGAAACTCCAAAATGATATCTCCAATGGGATCAACTTCTATAAGCCTCCCTTTGATTCGACGACCTGCATAATTTCAGAATTTTGGGTACCAGGAGTCCAAGACTCTTGATCCCAGAACACTATCCTCTCAGGTTCCCAAACCCTGAAATACAGAATTCGCGAAATGTCCCTTCACACTATTTTGCGTTTCGCAACTTTGGGGGTTCTCATGTGAAGAGCCCGAATTCTTGTCAACGACAATGCCAAAATCCCGATTCCCAAAATGCCAAAATACCACTTCATGATATCTCAGATCTCGCAACTTTAAAATTCTAAGTGCAAGGGCCCAAGATCCTTGTCCTCAAGACTTCCGGTATTCCGAATCCTGATTTTCTGAAATCCTGAAATGCCGAAAAATCCCTATGTCATGATCACTCCTCCTCAGGACCTCCAAAATCCCAAATTCCAAAGTTCTAAGATTTCGACCTTGTCACCCCTTGTCTTAGTACACAAAAATGATTTTTTCGTTTCATGGATTTGACCAACCAAAGGTTTCGCCCACACTTTGGATTTATGATCCCCGAAATTCCGAAATGATCTTGACGGTCAAATGATCGAAATCAACGATCCATGTTGAATGCTGCCTTTCGAAAGTGGATCTATCCAACACTTAAATTTCCCTACAACTTCCTCAGGTCCTACGGTTCTCGTTATTTCGGGATTTCTCCTCGGAGAATTCTGACCGTTCAGTTCCCTCCTCAAGAACTTCGGCGAAATGAACTAATGTCCCCTCACAGTGACCTTCCTTCTGCAAAGAAATTTCACTTCACCTCCCTTTGAATACTTCAAATACACTACCCCTTCTGATCTTCTCTGACAACTTCAAATCACCAAAGAACTCCTGCACGCACTCCTTGCAACAATCCTTCAATTACTTCTGGGTATTTGAACTCACGACTCTGTGCACTTTCTCTAAAACAACAGTCCTTCAATCTCTCAACCTTAGTTAAAAATATTCTAAGGATTGAACTAGCCTCCGCATTCCTTCCATAGCCCCTGTGCTCCACTTGCACTTCTGTTGAAATGAGAACAATGATATCCCCCCTGAGCTTTCAGAGATGAACTCTGAACCTTCGTCAACGCACACCTTGCAGATGTTTCACTGCACTCCTTGTAGGAAATTCTCACTCAGGATTAGAAACAATTGAAACTCATTTCCTCTCTCTCTCAGACTTCAAACACTTAACATGAAATCATACATACATAGCATAACAACAAATGCATGAAAAAGATAATAAAACAACCATAAGTAGATCAATTAACATGTATACACAAAAAGCATCATAACACCATGAATCCGAATCAAAACTTCATATATTAATTCAGAACTTTTGTACATGAGTTCTCCTATACAACTCTCCTGCTACAACTCTCTTCTTCTTTATGCTAATGTACTTAATTGATCTAATTCTAAATGATACAAAGATATAAAGACGAGGGTGTCTATAGTCGTTTTCCCTCCTATTCTTCTAAACTGTCTAATCTCTAATTCAAACCTACCTACTTTCACTAACTATGCATAAATGCCTCTATCTTCTTCAGATGACAACGAATCACTCATGATCTATTTACATAACACAACTACAGTTTCTTTTAACGATTACATTAATGCTTAAAAGACATTTTCAAAATGTGTAAAATGTATATTGCACTTTCTAGCTGTCTTTTGTCTTGAGGCTTGCTTATTGTTGGTTGCTTGCAATGCTCCTACATCAGTTATCCTTTAAGAACATCACAAACTTCAACCTGAGAAATATCACACAATACCTTGTCTCTGAAAGGATTGATTTCCTAGTGCATACAACACTGTTGGATGACACATAGATATCTTCCTTGGAAAAGTTGGCCGATGGTGTAGGGCTGCAGGTCCAATGTCATTAGTAGGTCAAGTCACTTGAAGACCTCTGTTAAGATCAGGTTCTTATGATTGCATCTATCAACAATGAAATAAATTTGGGCCCCCTTTACCCATATCTATGAGTGAAAGAGGCATTCCCCTTCCTCTGGTTCTTTTGGTTCACTTGATTTAACTTTGGTGGTAGTGACAGTGGCACTGAGTTCAACATAAATAATTTTCTTCCCTCCTTCTAGATTTGAATCAGAGTCAGAATCGACCTCTGACACATAGCCCTTGAGCTTGGCCACGAGTGATTTCTTGGAGCGACATTCTTCAGTGTTCTGCCAAGGGATTTTATGCTACTCACACCATTTTCCCGTGTCCTTCTTCGTCTTCTCACTGTCGTTCTTATGTTGCATCTTAGACTAGTTGTCCTGATAGTGGACACCTTTTCTCTGTCACTTTTTGTGTGGGTTGGGGTCACCTTTTCCTTGCTTTGGCTGTGAGGAGTTTGCAGATCCAAACTCTCGCCTCTTCAGCTTAAATTTCTACTCGATCTTAACAACATATATATAAGTTGTACCCAATGAAGCGATGTCTAGAAACTCCATTTTTATTTGAATGTATCTATGCAAACAACCTCGATATTTCAACACTAGATGTCGCTCAGAGTCTTTGATACCCAATTTGTTGCACAGGGTATGGAAAATATTGGTGAAATCTAGTACTATTTGGTCCCTTTCTTGACACATGGTGGTCCAGCTAGTGTACTAGTCCTCATAGCTTCCAATAGGGTAGTATTGTTCTTTAATGGAATCCATAAATGAATTCCATGTAGGGAAAACCAAAAATATTGCAAATTCCTCTATGGCCCTTTGCTCATAGTAAGTATCCCACGAGTTCTTAACATGGGGGACGACCTTGAGGAGTGAAAAAGTAATATTTTCCCTATTAGAGAAAATGTTGAAAATAAAACAAAATTTAAAGGTTTCAAAGAAATGAATAAAAGATATGTTGATAAGGGAAGAACTCACAGGGAATTTAAAGTGGGGAACCATGTATTCTTGAAAGTGAAGGCCAACATAAATTACCTGAAGTTGGGAAAATTTTCAAAGTTCGCAGCTCGTTATTGTGGGCCATTTGAAATCCTATAGAGGACTGGGCCTGTAGCATACATGCTTTCCTTCCCTACATCAATGACCATTCATAATGTATTTCAAGTATATTTGCTTAAGAAATTTATACCTGATGTTAATCATGTTATTAATTGGAATGTGATTCAGGTGGAGCAAGAAGGAACTTTCCATGTACATCCGGTACGGATTCGAGACTAAAAAATTAAACAGCTCCAGAGTCCATCCATAGGTCTTGTAAAGGTCCAATGGACCTGGTACAGTCCTGAGGACGCTACTTGGGAGAATGAGGATTGAATGCGGGCAGAATACCCACATATTTTTGAGGATTTTTGAAATTTTGGTTGTATATGTGTACATAATGCACTGTGGTAAGTGCATAAATAAGGGGAGGGGATTGTAATACCCCTAGGTTGAACCCCAATTGTAAATGTAAATGCAAATGTACTTAAGTTGGTGATCTGCTTGATATCAATTTTGTATGCACCTTCCATGGTATAGTGCACACATGTATTGTGCACTAAAATGATGAAGTGTGCACATGTATTGTGCATTAAACTTAAGTGCACGCGATTTTGAGGCCAGGGAGCCTTTGTGTATATGTTGTGTTTTATAGGCTGGTGAGCCAGTTATTATAACCTAGGAGGCTTATGTGTTGAATTAGGCTAGAGATCCTAGATGTTAAAGGCCAGTGAGCCTATTTATGTAATTATTCATATCATTAATATAAAATACATCGCTACGTGTAGAATGACCACGGTAAAATAGTATGTAGGACTAAACTCCACTAGTTAGAGAAATGGGCGGCTAAAATTTAAGGAAAAGGGATAAGATAGAGAGTTTAAGCCAAAAAGGAATATTATATTAATATTCCTTAAAGTATAAAGTATGGATAATTATTTTATTCTAAGTTCTAAGCATGGGGACAAGTGGGCCAAAGTAACTCCCAACATGACAAGTGTCAAGTTGGGAACATCCATACATATAGCTTGGACTCAATTCATTTTCCTATCATTCCATCATCATTCACACACTCATTCAATTGTCCTTTAGACCTCCCTGTACCTATATCTATACCTAAACCAATACCATACCCATACATATACATGTACATGTACGTAGTTAGCTCAGGAGCTAGACTGAGGAAGCGGGTTGTAAGGCCTGTGGGATATTGAAGAGGTAGGTTGTCAGGCCCATGAGAAATCTCTCTAAGTGAGAGAATTGTTGGGAATTTATTTCTTGAAGGTGCTAAACTGCAACTATAGGGCTCTGAGACTTCATGTCCAGCCTGTTGTTGAATCCCTAGAAGGTAAGTGGGGAAGCCGAGGGACTATTGAGCAGAGAAGGGCACACTTCCTGGGGTGGGACAAGCATGTGGGGAGTGAGAGATAGTAGGATGTTATTTTGAGTTAGCACCTATGACCGATTCTTTCATGTTGTCTGAGATACATTATCTTGGTTAGGAATCCCTTTACCTGGGTGGATTTTAGTCCCAACTCGGGGGTGACCCACTGTTGAGAGTGATGAGCAGTGTGGTCTAAGGCTAGGATTTTTGTGGAAGGTTTGTACACAGTTGGTGATATTCTTACCAATATAAGTGTCATTTTTTTGTTAATTTATATGCTACATTATTATTTATGTGTTTATTTTTATGGTTTTTTCCTGTGTGTGGTTTATACCTATCTTTATATTTATGGGTATTTCCTATCTATGATGCATGTATATGTTACTGTTATTTCTATATGACTATGAATTTACAGAATGTATTTGTCTATTTATGTTTTATATATAAAGTTCTACAAGAGTTTCTGGGTGTATATGTTTGAATTTGCATATAGTTCGAAAAACTTTACATGGCATAGCCTAGTTGGATGCTAGGGAAATTACAACATGGTATTAGAGCTTCAGTTTTCAACACTGAGCCTAGATGGGCCGAGCAATTTGAGTTGAAGTGAAATTTCATAGAGGATTGATTTCAAAGTGGCTAGATTTCAATATACAGAGTGTCCATGGTAAAAATTAGAAGCAATTGCATGGAATTGGGAAAAATCCCCAATTTCTCTTGTTAAATTCATGGGAAAATTGAGAAATTTGGCCAAGTGGTGAGATATTCTTAATTTAATATTTGTTCTAGCAAATTCAGACCTAGAATTGGTCGAATTTGAAGTTACAGAGAGGCAATGATAGATGGAGTGATATTAGTTGATTAAAATTCTCAATTTGTGAGTTGAGTTTGGGAAACATTTGTTCCATAAATTTCAACCAACAACGATTTTTTGTTGCAGAGGTTGAATTGGTGTTATTAGGGTGAAATTGAACAAATTTCATAGTTGCAGAATCTATGGTGAAAATTGGGAAAATGTTTGGCAAGAGCCCCAATTTCTGCGCATGCTGAATATGTGTGTTTAGGTTGAAATTTGTGCACGTGAAATCATTTTGATGGTGTGCAAGAGCAAAAAACCAATGAATTTTTGCAACGTTTTATACTATTTGAAGGTCATATTTTTGCAGTGTGTTTTTGAGGCCCTGTTGATGGGTCCTAAATCCATTTAGCTCAAAATAAGGGACCAAAATCACCATCGAGGCCCAATTAGACTCTGGAATGTTTAATAGTGGAATGGTTCTCCAGATCTTGTGATCTGGCAATTAATCGATGGTCTTTACGATTTCTTGTGAAGGCGTCTCTTTCAATTTGGAATTTCTCTTTTTGTATTTTCTCTTAGGTGGGACCGATATAAGATGGAATACGGTATAAACCAACTAGGTAACAAAACAGGAATAAGTTTAACTACTGGAGAAGAGGCTGAGCTTGGGACAACCTACTACTCAAGCATGCATACAACAATTTTATACCACAAGCCTAGTACTAATACGTTAAACATGGGAGTATCCAATTACTGACTAAGATACAAATCATTAGAAATAAAACACATATGCGATAAATAATCGAAAGTAAAATAATTCACTTAACTCTAATCATCCATCACATAATAACACAACGATTCATTTTCATCGTTAGAGAAAATAACTGTAAAACATTGCATCAGATAACTTAACAGTAGATTTAATAGCTCTTACTCATTACAACATCCATTCATGAGACAAGATAGGAAATAGTTCTTCTCCACATCCAAGCGTACATGCATTTGATGAAAACATAAACTTGTCTCTGGTCAAGAAAGACTTCTCAATTAAAGGTAGATCGGAAATAAAACTTAACCAAACCAAAAATGACAGTTTGTTGCAACAACCATCGAACCTCAACTAATCGGTTGATGATCTTATTTGTAACATAAAATTAACTAAAAATAACAGCTAAAGTGTAGATAAGCAAAACAAAATTTGCCACATGGTATTCTCTCCAAACAGTTTTTCTAACAGTCATCTCAAGATATCACTTAAAAGGGTGACTCTTCTCATACTTCGACCAACTGATGAACAACTCCTTGTAGGTGTTCGGGTATGGGAATCTATGTTGTTCCATTGGGGCCATGTAAATATCTCTTATCTCTACCACATGTGCTTGATACTTCACCAGACTGGAACTTAACTATTGCAGCATAGCCCCATCTTTGATTAGGTGTTCCATAAATTGTTGTACTTGTCCTGGCATTGTGTCGGTCACCTTTTCTAGTCCTTTGGCCCATGATGAATATTTCTTGGTGTGCGATTTGATGATGTCGTGCAAGTCGACGAAGTCGTCGTGCATGCCAAACTCGGGAAGTATGATATATTCCATTTCCTTGTTGATTTTGACCCAGTTTCTCTCACACCTGGTCTATTTCTCTTGGATTTGTTGGTGAGGTTTCCGAGTCATTTTTGCCCAATAATTGACCACTTTCCTTATGCAATCAAGACTTCTTTCGTTCAACACTTAAATGTCGTGTTTCTCTTTATCTCGACCCTATTGGACTACACCAATGTAGTCGACTCACTCTACGGCTTGCTACACTTTCTCGTACCACCACTCTATATATTTTCACATCATGAGTGTTGTGGGAGTATCCTCCTAGGCCTCAGCTATCCCTTTAGTGAATAGGTTCCACTCATTTGTTAATTTTCTATAGGCCTCCTTGAATTTGGTCCTTAGGTACAATGTGGCCTATGTGGTGTCCTGATAGTACTTGGCCAAATGAAGCAAATGTTCTAGTTCCTTCAGGACAAATACCACCTCCTTTTCATCTCTTTTAGCTCTGTCCAAGGTGGCATGTATGATTTCCATCCATGTGACGATAAGTTAAGACTTTTTAGCATGTTCAGTGTTGATTAGATGTTCCTCTGTAGTGACAAGGATAGAGCGATCTAAAGTAGTCCTCCTTTTCTTGGTGGTTCATTGGATGATAGCCTTCCTTTTCCTGTCATAATCTATGGCGTGTACATCGGCTACTTCATCCACAGGTTCAGGGATTTGCTGATACCCCTAGGTGAGTGTATTTCCCAGACTTCTGGTGGTATATACTTGTTCAATATTGGGTTCTTGAATTTCCTCATTATGATCTGAAGGTCCAAATTATATTTGTCGCTCATCAGGGTTTTGAGTACCGATTAAAATAGAGATGTCGGGAATAGATGCGATACTTACTTGTTTATCTTCCTTTGAAACACCAATTTCCTATTGCGGATCTCCTTCCTCTAGCTCACTCGACCTCTTCTCATCCCTCAAACTGTCTTCTTAGGTTTTTGGTGCGTCGGGCAGATCCAGTTGGTCGATTTGTGAATTTAGGGTCATTTAACCCAGCAATTTCATCGACGTCTATCAGTTCAGGGCTGCCTGGGCCTATTAGGCTTTCATGCAGGTTGTTGGTAGGGAGCACTGGAATCCTTACAAGGTTTGGGTTATCTCGCATCTAATCCATTATCCATTGGGCCTATTCATACATGAGTAACCCTCTCTCCTATGTGTCCTGAGCCTCGGGGGAATTTCTTTCTTGTATCAGTGCTACTAGGGGAATCTCTGTTGTTTCATCCCCTATCATTTCCTCTCTGGATATAAGGGCCCCTTGAACTATTTGTTCTAGAATCTTCATTTGTCCATCCAGGCTCATGGATTTGAACTTGGTTATATTAGGGTTGGCCATCCTTGCTACAAATTCATCCCAATCCTGAGCATTTTTTGTGAAGATCTCATCTTCAAACCTGTCATGGGCGTATGGCCAGTAGGACGATACTTGCGATGTGTTCTTCAAGACTAGACCCTTTGGGTCGTGCTTTCGAAAATGGCCAGTCTAGAATCAAAACTCCAATTGGATCAATCCTTTCTTATTATCTTGATCGGTGCATTTTACTAGGTAGAAACCTATATGGAATCCATAAGGTATGAATGGTCGCTTCTTATCTTTTACCAGAGTAGTGTTGTAGCCCTGCAGGATGGTCTGGTAGAAGATTTCCCCTACAACTAGTCGATCAGGAACATACACAAGTAACAAGTGTGGTTCTCTGGTGGCTCCGAAAACCCTAATGTAGGTATCGCGCTCATCCAGATACCAGTGGCCAACCTTTGATATCATCTTTTTGGCTGCAAATGATATCCTTGGACATTCTCTTTTGAAAAGAATAAAATGAATGCGTGCGATGAATTGATCGTATATGAGGGAGTATGATTTTTTGTACCTATTATCCCATAAAATTTTGATGTAAACGTGGACTGGGAGCTCTGAGGCGTGCCAACTCAATTTCATTCTGGAAAATACATTTCTAGCATAGATGACGTCCAATAAAAAAGAATCCATGTAGAAGGATGGAATATCTCTTTCTTTTGACGTCTGATCCTATTGAATGCAAATGCTCAATTGCTTGGAAATGATGGCACCCCAATTAAAACCTCTCCCTGAAATGGATACCATGTAAGCTAGAGGCATCCATGCCTATAAAATCCTGGAACAATCTTTCTCCCCATACATCTGACAAATTAGGGCCATTAGGTAGATATATGACTCTCTTAACTTGGTCATATGGTACCAAACATAGGTCCGATTGTTGTACCTTTTGTCCTCTCTCCACCATGAATCCATCATCCGACTGGTGTCATGTTTCTCATAGAAGTTTATAACAAAATCAATGTTCAGTCGCTCCTCCAGGTCTCTGAGGTTGTAGTAATTCTGCACCTCCACTGGAAGCAAGACCTCGAGACACTCGCCATTGTCTTCATTAATCAAACATTTTTTTTTTATCTGAGTGGTCGATAAGAAACTTTAGGAGTTCTATGCAAGGGAATATTGGATTTTTGCTCGCTACCATGTGGAGGTACGATCTTCGAATATTCGAAAAAACTTCATCGTCCAACTTTCACATATTGAGGTCATTGTGTGGGATATATTCCGGGAATTCTTCCCGCTTGATCTTCTTGAAGATTTATCCCCAGTGCGAAAGTACTTCCTTGGCCCTTGTGCTTGCATCTGTGTCTCCAAAGGTCGGTAGTTGAGTGAAAATATTCTTTGTGGATGTCCTGATGACTGGCTTTGGCCTTGGAGCAAATTCTAATTGATTTTCTGGCCTTGGAGACAAGCCTTCTCCTACTTCTGGTTCTTTCGGCTTGGGCACCCTCGACGATCGCCTAGTACTTGGTTTCTTTGGAGGCATTGTTCCTGCAACTGAAATCAATCCTTTAGGAATGCATACAGAGTAACACCAGATACAAATGTATGAGGATAAGCAAAAAAAATCCACAGACTGGTACATACCTGTAACGCTTGCTAAACTTGTTGTATAATACTCACGCGATCTTGGAATATTTTTATAAATTTCTTGCCTTGCTCCTCTATATGCTCTAAACTATTTTTCACACAGAATGTTGTATCAATCAATTAACTCGGGTTATGAGTGAGAATCAAGGAAATCTGTCACTGAATCTTTGCAATTCAATTAATCATGGGTTGATAGAGGAGAAAGGTGTTCTCTATCTGTAATTTCAAATAGATGACTTGATCCATAAACAAAGTAATAACTAATGAGAGATTTGGAATTAATTAGTTCTTTAAATTCTACGAATCTAAACGTATCCTAGCACTAAAATGTCCAATTGTGTTTCTTTCTTACTGGTTAGATCAGGGATCGATGATGCATGATGAATTTTTTCGTTGGTATCCTCCTGTAAAAACCTTTTGACGCTAATCGATTTCATCATATGGCGATGATGTGGAAAAAATGATTCAAGGTGCGACTTGGGCCTCGGGAACTGATAACGACCTAGGATAAAACTAGAGTGTATGTTTATCCAATTTGGAAAAGACACATGCTATATGAGGACATGTGGTTTGATCATGCACATCAATCGAAGTCAGGGTTTTCAACATGATGAGTGTGTTAAAATAAACATGGGAATGTCGATGCTAAAAAGGTAACAGGGGTCGGTGATTAGGAAAAGGCTATTATGTTTTCTACAGACTTACTTTCTCAAAAAATCGTTGATGCCTAAATTCTTCGAGGATCATCTATCAGAGATATCCTTATGTAATTCTTTCCACGAAAGAAAGATTCCTTTTGTCGATGTCGAATCTTTGAGTGTGTCGGGTAAAGTTATGGATGTCGATTCTTTATTTAAATGTTAAGCTTCTTCAATTCTTGGGTTTTCATAGATTCAAGAAAACTTTTAAAGAATTAATGAGAGTCAATATGGTAATAAAATGCAACATTTTTTACAATGAATATAAATCAGACAGTGCAAAAAATATCAAGTGGTACCTAAAAAGTAAAATTTGACATAGACATTTTAGGGTGTGTTGAGTGCTCAACAGGCCCTTAACAACGTTTTTAGTTACTTAGAAACCATGAAAAAAGAGTGTATCAAGGTACACTTTGTCTTTGAAACTCAAATGAAAGATCCCGGAGATATCTTTCTAATGGTGTAAACCGTTTGTCAAACGAAGATTTTATGAGTAAGTTACATAACAAACAATGGAGGGTAAATTTTAAGACCCAACTAACTTCAAAGGGTCATAACTTTCTGCTCTTGAATCAGATTGAGGTGCAGGATAAGTCAATGGAAATATATTCAACCATAGAATACATTCCTAGAGCTGAATTAAATTTCTAGGCATGTTAAAAATGTTTAATATGTCAAAGAAGGTACCTGTAGCATTCCAGACCAAAAACATGAATTGGCCTAGAACTTCAGTAGGTTGTAACTAGCATCCCAGAACCTAGAAAAAGTTGAAACTTGGAAAGATTGTCCAAAATATGTATATGAAGAAACCAAAATGATATCATACTAAAAATCCAATGGAGGAGGTGCAAAAATGCATAATTACAACGCATAATTGCACCAAGTTGAAGAGTGAACATAAAAATTAATGGACAATTTTCAAATAACCATAGCTTTCTTCTGAAGGCTCAAAATTGAGCATGGAAGCAGGAGTCAAAAATGTATTGGACAATAAATATAATTTTTCACCTAGAAAATTGATCTGGGCAATCAATTTTTCATAAAATTAGAAGAAATAATTATGATATATTATTGAACTGGAATGGTTTATATTTTTGATGAAATTGTTGAAACAGTTAGCCTAAAAAAGTTTTGTTGGTTGCACATTTTGCAGAGTTAACAACAACTAGATAAGATAAGGATTAGAATAGAGTGCACGAGAAATGGAAGATGTATAGGGGTCTTATAGCCAGGAATATGAGATCATAGGGATGGATTTCCATACAAGCATTGAAGGAACAAACTCCAATGGACATGGAGAAGGAAGGGATGAAAGCATGAATATGGTAGAGACCATTAAAAATTTGCAGAAGGATTTCCAAATCCATAAAGATGATAATGAAAGGATTATGAGAGCCTAGGAGCAACAAGATGAATTCAACATGAAGTTAATTCATATCTTGAACAAAATAGAAAATAAATTGGATAAGGAGAGTGGCTAAAGAAAATTAGGATGTCATAGATCTCCTGATGAGGAAAGAAGAACAAGAAGTGTTAGCAGAAATCACCATCACTCCTCGAGGCATTGCAATAAAAGATCACACAACAACTTAAGTTCATCTCCTATGAGGAAGCATAAGATTTATGGGGTGGATGAGCTAAGAGGAGAAATGAACAAAATAAAACCTCCTACATTTGATGGTGAGCACAAGAAGGATGAATATGCAGATACATGGTTGTTGGGCATGAGAAAGTATTTTCAATTGCATAATTATTCTTCTCATGCAGAAGGAAGAATTACCATCTATAAACTCAAGGAAAAGGCATCCATGTGGTGGGATTAGCTTGTGTAGGTGCAACAAATTAAAGATAAAAATGTTACTTGGAAGGAATTCAAGAAGTATTTTGAAAAGAAATATTTGACTAAGAGATACTATGACAATAAAATGAAAGAGTTCTTTGAACTCAAACTTGGGGGTATGACCATAGATGAATATGA
Organism: Picea sitchensis; assembly: GCA_010110895.2. NCBI lineage: Eukaryota > Viridiplantae > Streptophyta > Pinopsida > Pinales > Pinaceae > Picea > Picea sitchensis. Next base: position 40,160 of record SNQJ01S0147765.1, read on the forward strand.
AAGAGGATTAAAAGATAAAATGTTACTTGGAAGGAATTCAAGAAGCATTTTGAAAAGAAATATTTGACTAAGAGATACTCATAAAGTAAATGAAAGAGTTCTTTGAACTCAAACCCTTGGGGTACAAGGACCATAGATGAATATGAAAGAGGTTTTAGAACTATTGAAGCATGTTTATTTTATCAAGGATGATATAATAGTTAAGATTTAGAGGTATTTGAGTGGATTGCCATCATTCATCAGTGACAAAATTTAATATTATGATCCCAAAACATTGGAGGAGACCATAAGGTGAGATAAATGCCTATATGATTAGAAAAAATCAAGGCCAACTTTCCAAAAATATTGGGATGAAAAGAAAAAATTCAATATGGATTATAGGAAGAAGGGAACTAAGCCACCATTCTTCATAAATAATCTTCAGGGACAACCAACTTCTAGATAACCCATAATGATTGAGACAAGGGGTCAAAGGCCAAGGTAGCCACCTATTCAATGTTGGGGTTGTAAAGGAGATCATATGTTTAGAGATTTCCCTCACAAGGGAGAAAAAGTGAGGATTGTTCACAATGTACAACAAGATAAAACAGCGGAAGACATGGGTATAAATGTACCAAGGATCTATGCAGCCTTGGACAAGAAGCAAGCAGAGTATCAGCCACATATGATTGAAGTGGAAGGTATGATCAACATCCAAACAATTGTCATTTTAATTGATTTAGGATCTAGTCATAGTTATATAGATCCTAAGATGGTGTAAAGTTTTCATTTGCCAAGAATCAAGAATGGAAAATCTTGGTTGGTGTGGCTAGCTACAGGAGCCAAAAGAAAAGTTAATGAGATGGTTAAGTCATGTCCTATGGACATGACTGGACTGAACACCA
>SNQJ01S0147766.1:12694-23691 GCA_010110895.2 Picea sitchensis
GGGAATTTGGAGGAATGTGCATGGCAGGCTCATGCATTTGAAGTTCATTTATCATTTTGTCAACCTAAATCTCTGAAAGGACAACTTCAATAAGGTGTAGAATTGGAGTCTCACAACTCAGAGGTGTACTTGGCCCGATGAGAATTTAAGAGAGTCAGTATGTTTTGTATCCTAATTTGATTATGGTTCGATGGATTTGAAGTCAGATGAGAGTGTAGTAATGATTCAAGGTCATGCTTAGGTGATGGAAGTACTCAGTATGGATGTAGAATTTGTTACTGAGGATAGATGGTATGTATTTCCACTTCGTAATTTCACTGTCAATTGCATCAGTAGTGATAAGAAGGCAGAGAATTCATGTATTTATGAGAATTGGGATGCGTATAAATTCTTTCATTCTAGGTCGCATTCTCAATTCCCATCTAGGTTAAAAGTTTTAGTAGGAAGGCAGGTTCTTGGGAGTGCAGTATTTTATGTTTAACAATGCTTGCTTCATTATCTCTAGGCGACAAGCGACAATCCAGTGCATGACAAAGTATTATTAAATGTTGTTTGTACTTCACTGAATTGGTATGGGTGAAATATTATTGTAGACAAGAGTGTCAACTTAATTGACACTTGGGTTGATATTACTTTGGGAATTATCAATGGTGGTTCTGGAGAGTTTGTTCCTACTCAATATTTCAGGAAGTTATTTCTCTCAAATTGCATTTTGGTTCATGGAATGCATGCAAGTAGTTTTTCAAGGAGTGAAGGTCATGGTATCCAATTCGACTTTAGTTTCAAACTCCCGTCTATGGAGAATGAAATGGAAGTGATGTTGAGTTTGACACAGTTAAAAGAAGAGGTGGAGAACAATTGCACCACAACTCATAGACTAAAAATTAAGCAGTTGGATTAGAGGGAGGCTACACCAACAACGTTATGGATTTTGGTTGCTCTCATAGGCCAGAGGATAATATTATGAGAATGTTGTTGGACATGAACATAGAAGTGGCACCCACATATGAAGAAATACTGAAAAACGAAGAGGTCTAGAATGCTCTATTTCCAACATAGTCATGTTTTTTTTTTTGTAAAATTATTTGGCATATTCTATTGGATATATTTCATTTTATATAAAAATAGATGTAGGCTACTCTGGAATTATAGGAATGGTCTAGAAACTTGGGGAACAATTGGTCTTTTGGATCTAGATTTTTGTTATGGACACTAGGCCTATGATTTTGCATTGAGTGGTTTTTGTTGCGCCCTTTTTAATGAATAAAATTTGCGAGTCCTTCTAAAAAAAAGAGAAGAGGAACCGATTGAAGACATTTAAATAGGGAGAAATTAAAACGAAAATGGAAGATTTAATAAAGAAGAGGAACCGGGTGAAGGGTTACCTCGACGTCAAGAGAGAAATGGAAAATGATTGAAACATGGAGGCAACTAGCCATGATAAACCTTTATCTAGGTGATGAATGCTAGGTTTCCAACATTGGCTAAGTTTGTAAACATCTTCATGATTGGAATTATTAGGATAATGAGAGAGGAGTAGTAAGGGGCTAAGGTTAACATTTTAGTTTGGTTGAAACAAATAAGATATTTGGATTCAAAGATTTAGAGATTTGGTTACAGGTAGTATCACCTATATATTTTTTGAGACGAGATTTGAAGGATCCACCTATTTGATCTATATAGGATTTTCCATAGGAGAAAGTAATTTTGTAAACTCTTGGACCCAACATCAGGTCACTTTTATCTTTAGAAGATAAAAAAAAGTTGTTTGAGGGTTTTATAGGGTTTTAACAAGGTTTTGATATTCTTTTTGGACAAAATTTTTGAGATGTGACGAGTGGTTCCTTAGATATAAGGCATAGAAATGAAAGCATGAGGAGGGAGGAGGAAGAAAAGATTTTAGATTTAGGATTGTGGGGCTAGAGGAAATATTGTTTGATTTGAGAGAAATATTAGCCATTGGACAAGAGGGCATGGGTTAGATAGGATTTTTCATCCGCGAGGAATTGAGGAACAAAAATTCTAATGGCTTGATTCATCAGGGTTTTCAGGATCACTCCTTTTGGAGCCGAACGATGGTGGGAATTGACATGAATGTATCTATCAATATGAGTGTTCTTCCTATAGATTTGGTTGGTAAGGGAACCATAGACATGCGGGAAATACAAACATCCAAAAAGGGGATAGGGTTGTCCTTTTGGATTTTCATAGGGAATTTGATGTGAGGGGAAATGTTGTTAAGATGGTTGAAGAAGGATATTAAGTTGGGGTGGCGATGAGGCCAAATGAAAAATGTGTCATGTACAAAGCGAACAATCACTTGGGTTCGAGGTAAAATGATTTAAGGCTAAAGATTCAAAATCTTCCATGAATGTGTTAGAAACCACTGGGGATAAGGAGAACATAGGTGTGGCTTCTATTTGTTTATAGAAAACCCCTTTAAAGGTGAAGATAAAATTGAGGAAATTTTCAATTACTAAAACTGGAATTTTGGTGAATAACCAAATGAGGTAACCATAAGGTCATGATCATCAAAGTGAAGATTCTGAGTTTTATGAAAAATATCAGCAGAATCTTTAATAAAGGAGGAAGTATTGGAGCTTATCAACAAGAAATCGAGCATGTCCATGAGTGGGGAGCATGGTAATTAGAGGAATGTCTTTTTAATAAATTTTGGGTTGGCCATAGATCCCAGATCTAAGGGGTTTATTATTTTTTAATATTAATATTATTATAACCATATAAATTTATTTATTAATATTAACAATTATATTATAATATAATATAATATAATTTCATTTAATATAATCATTATAATGTATTTTTATAATAAAAATATAATCATTCTAATATGCTTTTATAATAAATTTATAGCTGTTTATGCGTGTCTATGACAATTACTGATAAAATCGGAAGAACTGTCATCCTCCTCTCGCTATATGTAGTTGATATGTAAATGTTTACATCAGATGGTATACACATATTGTTTGGTGTGTAAAATGGTTACATTCGATGGCATATATATATTCCTCACAAGATACTGGTTGAAAGGTATTTATTGCTCACCATGAGACAATGTCAATATCAGTACTTGTGAATTTCCTTTTTAAAATCCAACCTTTTACCATTTTTCTAAAACTGATCTTCCTTATATTGTGCAAGAAATATCCCACCTTATTCCATTATGGCTGGAGATAGCTACAACAGTTATAGAACAGTAGCTCGTATCTTATTATATTTGCGACCTATTAAACCAATAACTCTTGGCTCTCTCATTCGTATAAGATGGTGCCCATAATTATAACCTAAAAAGCTGCAGTAACAGCATGGTACATGCATAGTACAAATACACACTATATATCTATAAATTGCTTATCATAAGTTGCCCATTTTGCACGAATATTGTTGATGTAGAGAATTTGATTTTATCCCAGAAGAGTTTTTATCCGTCCATTTCTTAGAATACCTCCAAAATCACTATAAATAGACCAGAGAGGAGTAGGTGAACACCCGAAATCCAAAAGAAACTCACGTGGATGTGGAAAATGGAGGTTCACTCTTCATCTCTACGAGGAGAAGGTTAGACAGTCATCATAGCTGGCGAGTTGTTGCTCTCAGGTTTTGTTAAACACAATTAAAATATATGTGTTATGTCAATCGACATATTATTAATTACGAATAAGGTGCTCTCCATGCAATTGACAATAAAATCTAACTACCACAGCAGAAAAATCCAACTACCACAGCAGTTGACGGTTTGGAACGTGGAGTTTCTGCTGCGCGCAGCTACTCTGATGACAAGTCAAATACAGGCGTGCAACCCTTCGATTTTAAACCAACACCCCTTAAGTGCATAATGCATTTCACCTAATTGCTTTGGTAGGTATACATTATTCTATTATTACGTTTTTACTCATTTCTCATTTCCAGCCGACAGAAGAAAAAGTTCACATTTTCAGCGTCACAATCTTGCACCACTTTTGTTTTGTGGTGGAAATATGATGTTGCGGGAATTTTTTCTATATCGCGTGACTGCTTAGCACCAAGATTTAAAACTTCATAAAAAGACACTTAGTATCATATGTAATTTAAAATCGTTATCATGTTAATTCAATATTCATAGGGACAACTACCTTTTTTTTTTTTTAATGATTCCGTACACTAGCACAGCCACAAAGTGGTTGGTGAACGTCAAAAGTCATAGCTGAAACATATGGACAGCTGAAAATTAATTTCAAATGTGGTAATTAGTTAAACGTGGCAATCATATGGTGGTACAGTAATTTCTTAATATGATTAGGTAAATGTTAAAAAGTAAACAAGTTAACTGATGCATTCAAAAATACAAAGAAGTTATGAAGAGTAAATCACATTCATTGATTTGGGAGGATGACTAAGAATATGTCAGCATCTTCAATTGTTAGCCATCAGATTAGAATTTTAGATTAAAAGGTGATTAATTGTGCCCATCTCCAATAGTATACGCCTTTCGTCATAATTAATTCCTAATTAATTCTACTTTTGGATTATTTTAGTTGGAATTACGCTATACAAATTTGCACAAAATCCCAATTTTTTACTCAAGATTTTATGAATTTTTTAATATATATTAATTTTTTTAATCAAAATTTTATCATTTTTAATTATTGCACCTAGAATAGTAAGTATTCTACAATGAGTATGGAGAGATGTTAAGGCATAAGAAGTTGACTCAATTAAAAAATAAAATAAGTCTATATTACAAAAACAAAAACAATAATAAAAATAAAGTGAGATCACCCATCTTTCAAATGGAATAAAATAATAAAATAAAATTTACACCTTAAGAAAATAAGGCTACATTACAAAATCAATAACAATAATAAAAATAAAATGAGTTCAATTAAAAAAAAATTACACCCACCTTTCAAATGGAATAGAATAATAAAATAAAAATTACAGCTTAGTGTTTGATAAATCCAAATTTATGATGAATCTACACTCTTATATAAATTCGAGTGACAAAATTTAAGCAATTTTTTTTTTAACTTTTATATTATTGTATTTGTTACACATATATCATTAATTAATATTTATTTTTATGACTTATAGATGGAAATGTTTAAATAGAGTTATTTTTTTAAATTTAACTATATAGAAATATTGTGGTTAACTCATCATTATAAAAGTTTTAATAATTATGTAGAAGCTCATTTCATTTTCAATTTTGATATTAACATTCAATTTTTATTATTGGTCCTTTTAGAAGGCCTTAGGCAAATGTATTTATTATTATAGAATGAATAAACAAATTTTAATAACTGTATATAGATTTTTGTGTACTATATGACTTTATTTTGTGCAATGGGTTTTATGGATTGCAAGGAGTTTTAATTGAGTTTGTTTGTTCAAAATAATTGTTAAGTTCTTTGCATTTTATCATGATATAGTGTATTATGTGACAAAAGGATGAGGTTTTTCGGAAGTTGCAAGTATCGCAACTAGTGACTTACTAGACTTGAAGTTGGACTTATTGTACATCTACTATCTTGCTTTGACCTAGTTTGGTTGTATGCATAGTGCAATTAGCTTTGTTATGTTATTGGTAGAAATCGTGTAGGCCAAAAACAATCAAAGTTGTGTGCGTGGTGCAATTAGCTCTAGTCTATTACTGGTTGAAATGGATGATTATTGTTTTTTTTTTCTTGTACAGGAAATTTAAGGCAGGTTGGAGTATCTTACAGAAAGTGTGTAGGACGAGGACAATTATAAGTTAAAAGGAAAAAAATACGTTCAGAAATACGAGGGTGTTGTCAATTTTCAAGCATTGTGTGTTGCGAGTTGCAATATTTGTGGTGTTGGACGTCTTCAAATCTATGTTACAGGGTAAGAAATCATGCACATTGCATGTTATATGGCAAAAAGATTAGAAGATGATGCTTATTTTGTGTATGCAGATATGGATATTTGCTTATGATTGTTGGACATATGCAACTAGTTTGTGTGCTTGTTGTCTAATAGTATATGGTTCATGCATATTGTGAGTGCTACGTTTTATTGGAGTTTCTCTGGTGTTCTATTAAACTCTTCTCCAATTCATTATATGCGGATAGTTTCATTTATTGAAATATATTGGTGTGTGCAATGTGATGTTTCTTATGCATGGAAGCGTTTTCTTTGGCAATTTGTCTACATCCCATGTGGTTGTATATTATGTGCTTTGTACAAGGTTTTTTCCTGGGTCAATGGAAATTTAGTTTGTTTTCAATTGTTGTGTTGATAATTTATACCAATTTTTGTTTTATGTCTACAAATATGAATATTTAGCTATGTTTTTTGGACAAACATAATTAGTTTGTGTGCTTCTTGTATAATAGTATATGTTTCATGCAAAGTTCAGGTGTTTTGTTTTATATGAGTTATCTCTAATGTTTTATTTAATTCCCTTGTGGTTCATCATATGCAAAAATTGTATGTGTTGATATTTGTGTTTGGATTTTATTTGCATTTGAAGATACAGATAGTTGCATTTTTCGAAATATACTGTGACGTGCAATGCATTGCTCCTTATGTATGAAGATTTTTACTTTGACAGTTTGTACACATCCTACATAATTGTTTCTTATGTGCTTTTTGTAGGTTTTTATGTGCATAGAGAACATTCCATCTTTTCTCAATTCCGGTGTGAGTAATTGATACAAATTCTTTGGCATCTCTGCATCCTCTATGCTTTGTACATGTTTTTTCCTTATACAATGGACATTCAGTCTGTTTTCAATGTGATGCATTTTTAGAAATAGATTGTGATGTGCAATGCATTGTTTCTTATGTGTAGAATTGTTTACTTTGATAATTTGTTCGCATGCCACATAGTTGTACATTTTGTTCTTTGTACAGGGTTTTTTCCTGAGACAATGGAAATCCAGTCTGTTTTCAGTTCTTGTGTAGATAATGTATACCAATTCTTATTTTTCGTCTGCAGATATGGATATTTACCTATGTTTCTTGGACATATGCAATTAGATTGTGTACTTATTGTCTAATAGTATATGCTTCATGCACAGTGTAGGTGCCATGTTTTATTGGAGTCATATCTGGTGTTCTATTTATTGTGTCCGCAGTTCATCATATGCAAAAATTGTATGTGTTGATATTTCTCTTTGGATTTCATCTTCATTTGAAGATGTAGATAGTTGTATTTTTCAAAATATATTTCGATGTGCAATGCAATAATCCCTATGTGCAAAGACGTTTTCTTTGACAGTTCATTTGCATATGCATAATTATTTCTTCTGTGCTTTGCGCAATATATTTTCCTTTCACAATGAAAATTCCATCTATTTTCAATTCATGTGCAAATAGTTGATACCAATTATGTGGCACCTATGCATATTTTGTGCTTTGTACATGTATTTTCCTTGCACAATGGACATTCAGTTTGTTTTCAATTCCTGTACAGATTTCTGTGGCATCTTTGTGTTATGGTGCTTTCACATGTCAACACTTGCAATAATTTTGCAATGAACATCTGTAGGAACTTGGTGCAATTATGTCTTTTGCATTTTCATTTACATTTGAAGATGAAATAGCTAATTTTTTTTCGAAAGATATGTCTTGATGTCGGCGATCTAATGCAATTGTTGCAACAAATAGGATCCTAGTACATGTTGATATCATTGTGATGCGCGTATATCTTCGTTGTCGAGGCAAGGAAATAAATGACATATTTCTCCATTCAAGAATTCAATGGAAGAGTAATGAAAATGGCAGGGATATGTGGACTACATAAAAAAAATAAAAATTACAAAGGCATATGAAAAAGTTATTTAAATATAAAATGATGATTTATTTTTGGCAAATGTTCAATTTGTTCGTTTTGGAGCTTGATTATCTTCCTAATTCATATGCAGGTCAATCTGAACCCTTTATTATAAGGTCAGATATCTAACGATAGAAGTTATGTTAGGTTTTTTTACCCTAGAAGGAAACCCTCTTTTATGTACGAGGGAATTGTATTGTGATGATAGATGAATGCTAATATTTTGTTATGCGAGAGGAGGTTGTCAGATAAATAAGAGGAAGTTACAACAGATGTGTTGTAGGTTGTATCCCTTCATTTGCTAGATAATAATAAATGAAGGGCCTAACAATTTCTCTTGTGGACACAAACCACATTGGGTGAACCACGTATATATGTGTCTCTATCGTATTGTGTATTTTATGTGTTTTATTTCCACATTTGTTTTATTTTATTGCTCTACGATCCTATTTTTATAACAAATAGTACCAAAGACAAAGGTAACTCACAGGAAAAAAGTGTTCCTGTTTTGAGTGGGAGGAATGGTGGAAGATGGAAATTTTAGGGTCGAGAAATTTAATGGCCAAAACTACCAGCTATGGAAGATGCAAATGGAAGATTATTTATATTAGAAGGATCTATTCCTACCATTGGGTGGAATAGAAAAGAAGCCAATGACCATGAAGGACGAAGAATTTGGAGGTTCTTGACAGAAAGGAACTAGGAACGATGCAGTTGTTCCCGACAGTGTCGGTGGCTTTTAATATTTCAAAAGAAAAAAAAAATAGAGGATATGATGAAGGAAGTGGCTCTAATATATGAAAAACCTTTGGCCTCCATCAAGGTATTTATAATGAAGCAATTATCTAATATGAAGATGTCAGAAGGAGGGTCTCTTGCAGATCATTTAAATGAATTTAATATGGTTACTAATAGCTAAGTTTTGTAAAAGTGGCCTTTCATGATGTTGTTAGGGCTCTTCTAATCTTGTGATTATTTCGAGAAATCTGGAATGACTTGGTCATGGCTGTAAGTAACTTTGCCTTTGGTTCAAACACTCTTAAATTTGATGATGTTATTGGTGTTATCCTTAGTGAGGAAATGTGACATAAAAGCATGTGTGAGACATCAGGTAATGCATTGATCGTGGAGAAAAGGGGAAGAAAAAAGGAAAGAGGAAAGAGTTTAGGGAACCATTGAAATTCTAGGAAGGGCGGATCCAAATCAAGACTAGGAAAGATAGAGTACTAAAATTGTGGGAAGAAATGACATTTGAAAAAAGACTACAAAGCTCCAAAGAAACACAAAGATGGACAACAAGAGAAAAAACAGGAAGCAAATGTAACAGGTGATATATTACAAGATGCTTTGATTCTTTCTTTAGATAATATTATCGAGTCTTGGGTACTAGATTCAGAGGATTCATTTCATGCCATGCCCCATAGGAAATATTTTCAAGATTATGTTCAAGATGATTTTGGACAGGTTTATTTGGGTGATGATGAACCATGTCAAATTGTTGGAATGGGTAAGGTAAAAATAAAGAAAAAGAATGGAAACCAATAGTTACTGAAAGATGTGAGACATATACCAGATCTGATAAGAAATCTAATTTCAATGGGGTAGTTGGCAAGTGAAGGTTGTATATCTATATGTACAGATAAGGCATGGATGGTCACTAAAGGATCACTAGTAATGGATAAAGGAGAGAAGGTAGGTACATTGTATTTATGTACTATTAATGTTGACTCTTCTGTATCTTTAGATTCTACATGAGTGGATACATCATTGTGGCATCATAGGATTGGACACTTGAGCAAGAAGGGGATGCAGATACTTCACAAAAGGAATTTGTTTCCAGATCTTAAACAAGTTGATTTGGATTTCTATGAGCACTATGTTTATGGAAAACAAAAGAGAGTCAGATTTCTCAAAGTCAGAAAAGAAAAGAAGAGTGAAAAGTTGGAGCTTGTGCATACAGATCTATGGGGACCAACTCATGTATAATATCTTGGTGGATCTATTTATTATGTTAATTTTATTGATGATGTAACTAGAAAAAAATTGGGTTTATTGCATTCCACAAAAATCTAATGTTTTTGACACTTTTAAGAAATGGAAAGCTTTGGTTGAAAATGAGATAGAAAGAGGTTGAAGTGTCTCAGATCAGATAATGGAGGTGAATAATGTAGCAAGGAGTTTGATAATTATTGTTCATACCATGGGATTCATAGAAAAAATAAAGTTCCAGGAACAATAGAAGAAAATGATGTGTCATAAAGGATGAACAGGAGAATCATGGAACGTGTAAGGAGTATGAGATTGCATGTTGGGTTTCCCTTACAATTATGGGAAGATGTTGTAGATACTGTTATTTACTTAATAAACAGAGGACCTTCAAGTTATTTGGATGGTGGAAATCCAGAGTAGGCATGGAAAGGTAAAAAGATAAACTATTCATTTATGAAGACTTTTAGTTGTGAAACCTTTGTCCATATTGATAAAGAAAATAGATCAAAGCTTGAAGAAAAATCCAAGAAGTGTACCTTTATTGGATACGGTTTTAATGATTTTGGTTCATCTCTACTCCTAATGATTTTATGATTTTCATAATACCATAAGCAATTTAGCATGTGTAAGGGAACTTGACTTGGATATTCTAGGGTTGATTATTCTTAGAAAGTAGGAGGGAATTCCACCTTGGCCAATTTTATTTCTAGAAGATGGAGGAGTTACATTGTACCCTTCTTTCATGATTCTATTATCAACATATAATATGTTATGGTTTTGAGAATTTGCAAGCTTCTGGATATTGAAAAACTTATCGATTTTTGTGGAATTGCTCGAGCTAGGGATCCTCTATCGCTCGAGCTAGGGATCCTCTATCTTTGATGTCTCTCGAGATAGGGATGTCGGGCTCCTATATCTTATGTTTCTCTCCTCTATCAAGTCAGGCTCCTCTCTCTCTTATTTCTCTCCTATGTCGATTCAGGCTCCTCAATGATCTCCTTTGTCGCTCCTATGTCCACTCGGGCTAGGGATGTCGGGAGTTGATATGGTGAGGTAGGGATATCGATGATCAATTCATGAGGCGAGTATGAGGTGATTAGGTCATGAGGTGAGATTGCATGCACATAGGTAGCTAGGATATCAGAGCAAAGGTTTGTATATCGATGCATAGGTTTGGGATATCGGGCGAAGATTTAACAATGGCCGCGAG
>SNQJ01S0147767.1:0-23691 GCA_010110895.2 Picea sitchensis
ACTGTGTATGTGTATGATTGTTCATTTGTTCATTGCTTATTTACTCTGCAGTTATTGGATAATAATGCTTCATTGATATAACACTTGGATTATATGGTTAAAAGGAATTAAATTGCTCTATTACTGATTCACCCCCCCTCTCATTAATCCAACTCTTTGAAAATGACACCAACCATTTAGGCTATTTGAAAAAGTTGAAACAATTTGGCACAGTGGAAGACTTTATAGCCGCTTTTGAGCGATTGGGTTTCCGTATAGAGGGCATGTTTGATGCTTTTTTCAGAGAATGTTTTATCAGTGGCCTTAAGGATGAGATTCATTCCCATGTACTAATGGATCGAACTCAAAGTTGGGTGGAATATACTAAAAGAGCTAAGGAAGCACAATAGGTTGTCTCTTGTCAAACCCAAAAACCCTCCTTTATTCCTCACCATAAACTAGTCACTCCCACTCCTCCTTCCACTCCACTAAAGATCTAGAAATTGACCAGGGAAGAAATGGTTGAATGGTAACTCAAAGGCCTTTCTTATAATTGTGATGAAAAATATTTTCCTGGGCACAAGTGTAAGGAACAAAATCTTTTTATGGACATCTCTGAGGATGTTTTGGAAGACGATGTTGAGGCCCCCCTTGTGGTTGAGTCATCTGAACCCACTGACATGACCCCACCCTCCGACCCTCCCAAAGTTGAACCGATCATTTCCCTGAATTCTATCATTAGGTTCTCTGCTCCCCAAATGCTCAAGCTAATTGGTTACATGAAGCATCAGAAGGTTATCATCCTTGTTGAAAGTGGAAGCACCCATAATTTTATTCATCACCACATTTCCCATGAAACTAATTTTTATATCCGTTCCGTCAATAATTTTCAAATCATGATTTCCAATGACAAGTCCATGAAATGTGGGGTGCGTTGTGAAAATGTGTGTCTCCAAATTGGTCAGTACCACCTAAAATCTCATATGTTTTCTATTGACATGGTTAGTTGTGACATTGTGTTAGGTGCAAAATGGATAAGAACTTTGGGTCCCATTTTCATGGATTTTAAGGAATTAACCATGCAATTCAACCAGGACGGCCAACAATACAAGTTTAAAGGCATCATTGTTGATTCCCCGGATATCATAAATTATCATCGCATGGAAAATATCCTCAAAAAAGGTCATTATGGAATTATTTCACAACTCCATGCCATTCACACCACTGAGACACCCTCTGTGCTACAAGACCTCCAATTCCATCCTCTCCAAACATCAAGTTGTTTTTTCCACTCCCCAGGGACTTCCTCCTTTTCATGGTGTTCATGATCATTCCATTCCCCTTGTCCCTAATAGCCTTCCCCCAAATGTTCATCCCTATCGTCATCCCTTTTCCCCAAAAAATGAAATTGAGAAAAAATTTCACAAATTTCTCACCGCATGTGTTATCCGTCCTAATATGAGCCCCTACTCTTCTCCCATGGTCATGGTACTTAATAAATAAGGCTCTTGGATCATGTGTCCTGACTTATGCCCCCTTAAAAAACTCACCATCAAGGAAAAATTTCCCATTCTTGTCATTGATGACCTCTTGGATGAATTGAGGGGTTCCTAGTTCTTTACAAAACTTGATCTTCATTCTGGCTACCACCAGATATGTATGAATGAGGTGGAAATTCCTAAGATTACATTTCTAACTCATGAGGGCCACCATCAATTTTTTGCCATGCCCTTTGTCTTGTGTAATTCCCCCTCAACTTTCCAAAGCCTCATGCATCATGTCTTCCGTCCTTTTCTCTGTTATTTTGTCTTAGTTTTCTTTGATGATATCCTCATCTATAGTAAAACATAGAAAACCCATCTTACTCATGTGGATTGAGTTCTACATCTACTCTCTCAGCACCAACGTTTCCTCCAACAATCTAAATGTGTTTTTGACACCTCAAAAGTATAGTACTTGGGTCATATTGTTTCCAATGCAGGTGTCAGAGTGGATCCTAAAAATATTGAAGCTATTTAGGATTGGCCTCACCCACAGACTCTCAAAATATTATCGCAAGTTTGTTAATAATTATGGAAATATTGTGGCACCTCTCACTGCTCTCCTTAAAAATAATTCTTTCACTTGGACTCTCGTAGCTGATCAGGCCTTTCAAACCTTGAAGGCGACCATGTGCACCACTCTAGTCCTAGCCCTTCCTGATTTCAGAAAGACATTTTTCTTGGAATGTAATGCAAGATGGTCAGCCTTCGGCCTTTACCAGGAAAAAAATGTCAGAGCAACATTTGGGCCAATCAATATATGAAAAGCAAATGTTTGCTATTTTTTATCCAGTGGATCTTTGGCACCCTTATCTTTTGGGGCAACAATTCCAAATTAAGACAGATCATCAAAGTCTCAAGTATTTTCTAGAACAATGCCCTTCCTCCCCGAAGAAAAAAAAGTGGGTGACTAATCTCTTTGGATATGATTATGATATCATTTAAAAGAAAGGAAAAGACAATGTGGTTGTTGATGAACTTTCAAGAAAATAGGAAGAAGAAGGGTCCCTTTTTTCCCTCTCCTTCATTATACCAGATTGGCTCCAAGCTATTTTCCAGGAATGGCTACAAGATTCCAAAATTTCACAGCTAATCCAACAATTGCAAGCCAATTCTCTAGTTTCCCCAGGGTACTCTTGGCATAATGATGAGTTTCTCTACAAAGGTCGTTTGTATTTAAGTAAACAGTTACAACTTAAATCCACGATACTTTGTGAGATTCATGCTACACCCACAACTGGGCACTCAACGTTTACCAAAACTTATGACCGGGTCAAACATTATTTTTTATGGGATGGTGTGAAACATGACGTTCACAATTTTGTGGTAGAATGTGATGTTTGTCAATGCAACAAGGGAGAAACAATCAAATCTTTTGGCACACTAAAACCGCTTTCGATTCCACCTGCTATTTGGAGGAATATCTCTATGGATTTTATTGTGGGCTTACCTAAATAGGGAAATAAATTAGTCATTATGGTGGTCATTGATCATCTTTCCAAGTATTCTCAATTATTTTCTCTTGAACACCCATTTAAATCCTCCATTGTGGCTCAAATTTGCATGGATCAGGTCTTCAAGCTTCATGGCATGCCTCATTCTATTGTTTCTATTCGAGACCCCATTTTCATCAGCAATTTTTGGTAAGAACTGTTCAGACTACAAGGAACCCAATTGCATCTCGGCATAGCTTATCATCCCCAAAATGATGGTCAAATTGAATTTCTCAACAAGTGTTTGGAAACATATATGAGGTGTTTTGCATCAGGAAGGAAAAATCAGTGGCCTCAATGGTTACTGCTAGCTGAATGGTGGTACAACAGTTCTTACCATACAACTACCCACATGACTCCGTTTGAAGTAGTATATCGACAAAATCCACCTTCAGTTATCTCATACCTTCCAGATGTCTTGAAGGTCTAGGAAGTTTACCAAAGGATTACATTTCGAGAGGCTATTCTCCATACCGTTAAATATAATTTTTTCATGGCGCGGAATCGCATGAAGCAACAAGAAGATCAAGGTCTCTCTGAAGAATTTTTTGAAGGAGACCAGGTGTTTCTTCGACTGCAACCTTATAACCAAAATTCCCTCAAGGCTGACCATTGTCAAAAACTAGCGCCCAAATTTTATGGCCTTATACCATTCTCAAGTGTGTGGGACAGGTGGCCTATTTGTTATATTTTCCCAGTCATTCTAAGCTCCATCATGTTTTTCATGTCTCCTACTAAAAGAAGGTGGTTGGAACTAAGTGCCAAACTCAAACCAGCTTTCTCGAGTTGGCTGAGGAAGGATCCATTTGGTTGCATCCACAAGAAATTTTGGACCAGAGTGAGCGTCATTTGCGTCAACACACCATCAAGAAAGTGTTAGTCCAGTGGGAAGATACAAATCCAATATATGCCACTTGGGAACCAACTACCATTCTACAACAATTTAAGATTGTTTTTAAGGGGGTGGACATGTTAGGGACCTAAGCTCCCTAATCCCTCATGTAGGTAGAATAATATATTTCCATGTAATAAAGGCCAATATTAATAAGGACTATCAATAAGGAATAATAAATGAAATGCAAGAAGAGATAATAGAATCTTTCGCTTCCAGAAGGATCTTCCTTTAGATTATTCTTTTGGATAGACAAATTTAGTGTAAGTAGGAGTAGAGGGTATGAGAAGTTTTGTCTTAGATATTATTGTAATAGAGATCTTCTCTACTGGAGGTTCCCCCTCGAAGAGGCAAGTGAATATTTCTATCATTAATCAAGGTGATATTTCTGGTGTTATTCTGGTATTATTCTGGTATTGTTATGGTTATATCATTGTTGTTCTGCCATTTCTAGCTAAAATATTTTTTTTCTGCATACTATTTTATATTTCGAATACTACATATACATCATGTGAATAGAGGAGTTGAAGTCAAACATAATGAGACTTCGTTTGATTACCGATAATTAAGGTGTATACTGTTAGCAAGTGCGAGACAACCCACTGATAACAAAAGTAGGTGTCAAGACACCAAGTACATTCCACTTGTGTGAATAAGGGTGTTGAGATTGAACACTTGAAGAATCCATCGATCAAGAGACATTGATGTATTCCCAACTGTCAATGGTGGGAGAAACTACCACTGAATACTGCAAGCCTCTAGGTACTCATAGGACTCTAGATCTGGTTTCCATAATAGATGAGCTGAATTCGATGGAAGGAGACCCACTAAAAGGAGAGAATGAAGGAATCTCTCATCATCTAGCACGAGGTACAAAGAAATATCTTGATGATTAGAAGGAGCTCAGATGAATAGGATGTTCATGAACCAATGACCATGTGTGCCTCTCGCATGCACTAGATGCAAGTAGTGCATGAAAGAGACCCTTTGAATAGTATCCAATAAGGAAAATTGTTGGCAAAGGAAAGGAAACCACCAATAGAGATAATGTAATCCAAGGCACTACACAAATCCCAATGTGTGAATATATTTCTTGTCGTCGAACATAAGGGAAAACCCCAGTCAACGAACATTGAGGATATGTCAATTGTTGGGTTCAGGGATACCTACCAATGACGAAAGTAGGCCCGGGGAGAAAGGTAGGACAACAACTTCATTTGATTATGAGATACATAGAGGGTATGTCCAACATCCAAAGTCAAGGGTTCTAAGGAATGGCCGACACAAGGCTTTAAACTTCCTTCGAACAAGAGCATGATACATGTGGATAATTTATGAAGCATAGAATTAACACTAATCATTGACAAAATCTTGTGACATAAGATGCATCAACAAACTCTGCATAAGGACTGGAAGAATAAATAGTCGGAGGAGTAAAATCTAAGTAACGATCTCAACTTCCTAAGGTCATGCTAAAACCAAACCTTGGATAAAATAGACTCAAGAGTTTGTGCTCTATTCAAAGGTGACACAATTGTTGCTGATATGAGATAATATTATTTTCCCACCCATATTTTTTGGTTTTTCTCATAGAAAAATAAATTGTATGATATAGGAGAGGAAACGAGTGTTGCAAATAAGCAACTAGTTCCAAGCAATGGAACACACCTATGCTTAATGCAGGGAAGTGCATGCAGGACATGGACACTCAGGGCGATGTTTCCTCTACGGGTAAAGAGATGTCAAGTTGCAAAGGATATATATAAGACACTACTTGGATAATGTTGAGAATTTTTGGATCAATATGCTTATAACAAGAAAGCATGAGCCAAAATTAGGCTAAAAAATACAGGCAGGATAATGGGATGCAATTACAACTTAAATAAAAAAGTGTCTTTTTTCATAGATTTAGTCTTGTTGTTCCAGAGTCTGTACTTAAGGCTTAGAAGTACAGTGTCTATGCATCCGAAAGTGGGTAAAAGGTGAAGAAGGGAGAAACATCAACCTTCGGCAAAGGAAACTAAGGATGATTTCTACGTTGGCGTTGTCTAGCTTCCAACTGTTCCTGGATAGTTATATACTTTTCAATGGTTTCCATGAACGTTTGAGTTCGACCCGGGTAGTGGCTGTTTTAAGAACAATGTCGAAAAGGTTTAAGGCGATGTGTATTTGATTCAATAATCTAGGTTTGATATTAGGTTGTGTTGGTACAGGGACAATCATGGAGGAACAGTAAAATAACAAAAACTTCAGGGAGAAATTAAGTGTTGTCTCAATTTGGTCGTATAACAGAGAATTTACGATTTTAGGAATAAAATAGGGATGCAAATCAAAGGCTCTTTCCCGTAATCGAGTTATATTTTAATAAAAGGTATGAGGTGGGAGAAAAACATTTAGTTGTCTATGCTGTAAGGCTCCTATCAAGGGAGAATATCACGTATAAATAGAAGAGGAAAACTGTAAGGAAATAACCTATGTAGCAGAGAATATGTGTAGAATTCTGAAAATGTGGACTAGTCTTACACCCGCTGATAGTTGGTACAGAGGAAAAACAGTAAACAATTACAGAAAACCAAAATTCATTCGTTATAGTAGTGGTCGTACTAAATTATAACGAAGCACATCAGTTAGGAATATGAAATGAAACGAAATATGAGATACAAGAAAACAAACTTGTAACACAGTCGTGACGGAATTGAGAATCTTCAGATTTGCTTTGTATTAACTCTCAAATGTAAAAAACTCTATTACAATCGACACAAAAAGGTCCAACCCTGTTTATTTCTTCCTGTGGTATATTTATACAATTTTACAAATAAGATAGAATATCAATAGTCACAAAATTTCGGTTATGATAGGGAGGAGAGAAATCACCTCCATTTCTTCTTCTCTGTCTTCACTTGGTGCCAGACATTTGCTCTCGCGTGGGCTCGGTACAGGCCACACAACTTTCAACCAGCTGAGATATTAGCCGTGATGGTTCTGCTTGACAGTTGGCTTCAAAGAAGTAACATTCTCAGGCTAACTGCTACAGCCTGTCTTCCATCTGTCCATCTATAATGTCAATGGCTCATAATTGCACGCTAGGTCTAATCATGCATTTGTCTATTTGCACTATATCCACCATAGTCATCTGGGAAATATCGGCCGAATCTCTTTCCTCTTTTTATTTTAGATCAAGCGAGATTTTTGCCACATTCATCTGCACCAATGTCTCGACATTACCTCTACTGTCAATGCCTAGCATATCACCGTCTGTAGCATTGAAGGCCTCTTATAAGGAATTGGTTATCTTTTTGGCTTGCTGCTTTCCTTCGGTGATGTTATGCTCCCATTATTTTAATAGAATGTTCCCTCTGGTCTGCTCTGAAATGGTGAACCTGGGAGTAGTTTCCGAATCCCTGTTGTTCGTGGCTATCACAGCCTCTTGGAAGGCGACTCGAGCTACTTCGGCTTCCCTTTCTCTAGCGGATAAGTTCTCTGAAACCTGGTTGACTAGCAAATAGTTGTCCCATATCGCTTCTACCTTGGTGAGAAAATTTCGCTGTGCCTCAGAGACTCTCCTCTGAATCTCGATCACTTGGGATTTGAACATCCTGATGTTTATCATTCTGTTCTCGATGATATCCACCCTAGCTTGTAGCTGTTCGATCAAATCCCTTTGCTGGCTCACTTGCATCCAATCATCCCGGACCACCAGTTGTGCTTGCTAGAGAGTAGTTTTGAGCATCTCTATCTCATTTTTATCAGCCAACCTGGCCTTCTCTATTCCTACGCTCGCCTGGTCTTTAGCAGTCTCTGTTGTTGTGGCCAGTCTGGCTTCAAGGGTCCTAATGAGGCAATTTTTTCTTTTAAGTTGGTTTTTTAAGAGCCCGACTGAAAATTGATTTTCCGAGGCATATGCTCCTAGTGTCCCTGCTATTTCAGTGGAGAATTTCTCATTCTTCTTGTCCTTTCCATCAGTTATAACTTTATATTTATTGGCAGTTGACTCTCCTTCCTGATAGAATCCCCTTTTTACTACTGCCTTTCTCTTCTTATCGAAGAAAAACTCATTCGGAGGGAATTCTTCTACCCTTATGGGCCTCAACTCTTCATTGATTATCCATCCTGCATCAATATTTCCCTGTGTCGCCTGCAAGGGGGTAACTGATGTGATAGGTTCTCTGATTTTCCTGGAGTAGAGACTGGACTCTGCTTCTTTGGCGGGTCTAGAGTCTTTATCTCTGCTTCCAGACTCTGCTTCTTTGGTGGGTCTGGAGTCTTTATCTCTGCCTTTGGAATCTTCGTTTGCTCCCCCTCATCCTGGTGTTTTCCTTGATCGGGAGTTGCATCTTTAGAGCCTTCAGCATCTTTCTGTTTTTCCTCCGATGTACTTGGACCCTCACCTCGCAACACTGCGGGAAGACAGCTACGTCGATGTTCCTAGAACTTCAGAACATCGGCTCTTTCCTCGGGTGCCAAGGATTGTATCCGAGCTAGAATCTCCACATAGGACATTGCTCCTCGGAAAATGTCATCCGAGGGTGAATTATCATGCTCAAATCTCTTGAGCCCGCAATTGGCCAAATGATTTCTCATGACCCTCTGCGGATCGTGCTTCTTGTATTCGATGGAGACCAAATTTAGGTATTCCATGGCTGCGGCCTCGACTTTGGCATGCCCAAAATATAATAAAGAATAAGAATTCAAATGAATAGGAAAATACGTCCATACCTTCTTTGAGTACCCTTTAAGTTATTTGCTTACACCACCAATTATTGTTTTCCTAGCGACCTCGCGACAAGACAACTTGTCGGGAATGAACAATGGAAACGCATGCAGAGGGCCAAAGCCCCAAAAACTCAGAGGTATGAAAATTATGCTTCCACATACTAGTCTTCTATGCTGCTCAGATTCGTTACTATGTTGTCCGAGATCCGGGGTGGCGGGTGACAAAAAATGGTGACGTGCAGGGGCACCATCACCCAGTTAAAGATTTCATATGCAAAATTTTCAGCTTTGTTTTCCCATAATTTTGCATAATATACATGTATGGGTTCGTCTTTGGTCGGAGTCCAACTCCAGCTCATTAATGGAAATGGTGTCATAGAACAAATTGCATCCATAATGTATGCGGACATGAAGAATGAAGACGCCTTCCCATTCTCTTTCTGCGCCCGATACTCTGTAACCCGACCGGTCAAGCTATCGGAAAGCATCTTTGCCCAGTCAAAGTAACTGCCTTCAGGGACACGAAACATTAGAGGCACCCACACAAGGAAAAAATGGGAGGTATCCTCTTTCCCGAATAACCTGCATGTCATCATGGCTACATATTTGTACTGCGGTTCTAAAGAAGCGATAGAATATATGCCATGGCTATCAGCCCTGAACTTCTCAGTGTTTGAAACCAAATCCTTTATTAAACTGGACATGGTTTTATCATACTGTACGCACTCCTTCTCCTTGAACTCGTCTAAGAATTCAGTGCCATATATGTCTTCGAATGTCGTGGGCTGCTTATACATGGTTTGCAGATGTTTCGGCCTAAAAGTCCTGATGGTGATTTTCTGCTCGTTCATGATGTTTCTGGTTGGTATGTCCACATGGTCCAATGCCCATCGAACCATATCATAATATGGAAGCAACCATGGCCTGGATGCTACTCTGTGCATTCCGGATTGGATGACTATTTTGTACTTGGTGGTTATATCATATTTTTCGTTGTCGCTAGAGTCGTCGGAATAGTTCACCAACTCTTCCTGTAGAACATCCGAAACGAATGACCAATTCGGGACCGAATCGATACTTCAAGGTGAAGTATCAGAGACATTGTCCTAGCCTTGTCCTGAAACCTCAACATTCGCCTTTGATGCTTTTCGGGGAGCCATGGATGGAGATTGCGTTTTGGCTCTTCTGCGATAGAAATGAGTATACATACAGAAGTCAGTTGCTCATAGATAATGTGCTCTGCGTAATATGAAATGAATTTGTTATAATGAACCATAGTCCTTATATATTTGAAAACTTGGTACCTTTCAGAACAAGTCTGTCAAATCACATTTGGAAATAAATTCTGCCATAAAAATCCGATCTTATATTTATCGATTTACTCTATTTCCTCATTAACGTCATACATTTTGGCGGTTTAAAAGTCAGTTGGCATATGGAAAGAATAAGGCTACCTCGTGAATTGTGCAAGCATCGAAACGCGGGATATGTCTTGATTTAGCTTAATTAATCCGGTTTTACCAACGTTAATCAACATTTCGGTACTCGTTATATTGGGGATTTTAGTTTAACACTTTGAATCTTTAACACCTAAGACTGCGAAGATCGATTTTGATTAATAAAAGGTAATTGTGATTTTGGGTTCAATTAATTTTATAATTATTATATTCGCCATATCGCGACTCAGAGCTTCGAAGATAAATTTCAGGAAGATTTACATGCCGAGTTGCGAAACTGCGAGATCGTGGCAACATGACTTAATTAAAATGGAAGATAATCCTGGATTAAGCGATCAATTAATTACGTTATAACCGCATCATGATTTCGTGAGTCGGGGTTTAGACAGTGAAATTTTTGAAAAGGACAACGCCGAGTGGCGAAATGCCGAGAGGATATTTTACCACGGTTTAGCTTTTACCCTTAACCTTGACATGGGTTACTCAAATAAAGACCTCGTGTCCTCGGCTATCGGGGCTATGAAAATAAATTTTTGGGTCTAGTGAACGCTGAGGCGTGAAGCCCCAACGACATTTAATCATGGGTTAGGGAAAACTTTACCCTCGTTACTGTCTTGAGTGAAAAATTTGAAACGATTTCGCTGTTTCGTGGCTCGAGACATGTGAACTTCATGACTTAAAGTATCCGACCTACGAGATACCGAAGTAGAACAAAAGAGGAAACATTTTTACGAAAGGTAGGACTCGTTTCGAGAGTATAATAATCATTGTTGCTCGCATAATAAAGCTTCAGAGATCTCGATATCTCAGAGGGAAAATATGAAAACCATCTTTAGATTTCAAGCATTAAAAATGAATTTTGTGACGGGCTAGAAAAACAAGGGCAGCTCCAACATAGGCTCCAACTAGGGATCTCGTCTTCCCATGAGGCGGGAAGAACAGTAGACCATGTGCCAATATTGGGTAAATGGAGTCAATAGCTCAACCAGGCGAAAAGGTTCCCGAGAATAGGGTATCGAAGGGAGAAAGAGACTTCGTTCTTCACCTTGAAAAGCTTTTTTCAAAATCAGATATTCTTTTTAAACATGGTTGTAGTCCCTTTCACAACTTTCCCTTTCTTGCTACTAAATTTAGGTATGCTTTAAGACAATCGAAACAGTCCTAGGAGACCCAACAGATCTTGCGCCTATCATCTTGCATCAAAAGAATAAGATTATATGTTTTTAATTGGGGAGTCCCTTCTGAATTTGGGATGTGGATCAGGTTTCAAAAATCATTGGTTACCAGAGTAGAGTGGTATTCATGTATAACAGCCTTACAGATATCTCAGACATTGCTTCACTGCCAGCAAGCCTGTTCAGTACCCCGGTGAAGTTATCTGGCCCCTTTTTACTGAATTGCCTTTCACCACTTCGAAATATATTTATGCATTTAAATGCTGAGACGAGGGCAATCATTTTTGAATTTCCTTTCATCGTCTCTCGGACTAGGTGGGGGCAATCATTTCTGAATTTTCTTTCACCACCTGTCTTATAATTTTCTTTTTAGAGCGAGCAGATTGGGGCAATCAGTTTGTATCAGGGCTGATATCTGTGTAATATTTTTCATTATAGGTCTATCAACTTACTTTGATTACTTGGTACCAACCTTCCTTTGACCTTCACAACATCTTCATTCTTAGGGAGAAAAAGGAAAATAACTTTTTAAGGGCATTCCATTTGAGCAAGCTTCAATCCTCCGATGCCGTTGAAAAACCTAGGAAAGTTAGGATCACTCTAAACGTTCCTTCTCTTAGCAGGGGATCGAGTAGTTGTGAAGACCCACTTTCTTTCCACAATCTGCTTTGAATCTCACGAGGTTGGAACGAAAAATTTTTATCCCTTCGTATATGAAATGGAAAGATGTGGAATTTTTAATAGGTAAGCTTGAAGATAGAAAGGATTCCAGGTAGTGACTTACTGAACGAAAATACAAAGATTAGACCATCCAAAACTGAATCTTGTAGATATTTTCGGGGATAATTTATTTTGACCGACTGTTTTTAGATTGGGTGAATCGTTTAAATTGTCTTAATTTTTTCAAAGATTATCGAACCAAGAAACAACTCTGTTATCTATCAGTTCAGTTGATATTGCAGTTTGAATGGCATTACCTCAGTTTTATTTAACAATCTTTAATAACATGTCTTTTGAGAAATCTCATCTTTACCTTTTCCTTTCACTTTCTTTGCGCAATATGAAACTACTTTAGGTATCATCTGTTTATGCCGATTTATTTCTGACACCGACTTTCAGATTACTTTTCCTTCTTGTTTCGTATGTAGCTGGAATCCTGTAAACAACAAATACGAATCTTATTCAAAATGTGTCGAAAGTTCATGAACGAAAAAATAAAATTAAAATAAATGATTAAATGAAAATACATATATGTACACAAAATATATATAATAAATTTTTATTTTTATTTTATTTTATTATTATTATTTTTTTGAATCTGGCGACTATTACGTCATGTAATGCTTTATATACCTCCCGTTGACAGGGGCGTTGAGGACTTCTCCATCTATATTTTCCAGTAGGAAAGAATTTTTTCCTTCCGGAGCTGAGACCCTAAATGGCCCATACCAGAGGTGGTCAAATTTACCATGCTTTGCTGCTTCTTCTTTTCTTGCATGCCATCTTAACACTAAATTACCTGGGAGGAATTATCTGTCTTTTGCTTTGCAGTCGAACAATGCCTTCATGTCATCTTGGTACTTCTACATATTTTCATCAACTTTGACTCTATGCTATTGGACCTCAATCAGCTGATTAATTCTCCTGGTTACAGGATTGGGTTCTTCATTTTGATCTTGCCATAACTTCATCACTGGTAGTGCTAGGTTTATAGGTAGAACAACATCTGTCCCATAGACCATTTGGAAAGGTGAAACGCCGATAGAACTTTTAGTTCTTATGTGATTTTCCCACAATATGTATTTCAAGTGTACATGCCAAGACCTTTTATTTTCATCCAATACTTTCTTGATTATATTTACCAGGCTCTTGTTAGATGACTCGGCCAATCCATTCCCCTGGGGGTAATATGTTGTGGAATGGCCAAGAACGATGTTATACCTTTGATAGAAGTTGATCATAGCCATAGATTTAAAGTCCTGGGCATTGTCAGTAACTATCTTTTGGGGACAACCGAATCTTCACAAAATATTGTCTTCTAAGAAATCGATTACCATCGAGTCTGTTGCCCTTCTAGTTGGAATGGATTCCACCCACTTAGTAAAATAATCTGTAGCTATTAAGATCCACCTGTGTTGAGCACTGGAATGGGGATTAATATCACCTATGAAGTCTAGACCCCATTGCTGAAATGGGGTTTCATCTTTGAATGGAACTAGAGGCAGCGCCGGGAGCTTCTGTTTACCTGCGAATAGTTGACAAGGGTTGCAGGCACGCACTTTGGCATTGATGTCCAAAAAGAGTTTTAGCCAGTAGTACCCAACCCTCAAGATCTTGTAAGTTGTAGCTCTCCATGCGTGATTCCCCCCACAAACTCCCTCATGAAATTCGTCTATAACCCGCTGAGTTTCTGATTCCACTAAACAGACTAACAGGAAACCGAGTGGATCTTTCCAATATAGCTGATTTTCGGCGATACAATATTTAACTGCATGGAGTTTTAGAGTTCTGGATTTAGATGGTGATAGTTCATTTGGGCATTTTAGGGTTAGCAGGTATGACACTATGTCTCTGTACCAACCCGATGATGAGAACTTCTCTTCAATCTTGTTTGGACTTGTTTCTTCATTCAACTCGTTTAGGTCTGTGTCTTCGTCGCCTTCCTGCAGGCAATTGATATCAAGGGCTCTGAAATTTGACTCAGCTAAGAGTTTGGCCAGGCCTTGCCCTTTTATCAATTTGGTTGGTTTAACTTCTAGATCGAATTCTTGGATTTTAGCGAGCCATCGCCCTCTTTTTCCGTCACTGTCTGGCTATACCAATATATCTTTCACAGAACTGGTAGGCACGTACGTGATTATCTTTGAATGTAGTACATAAGTTCTGAATGCCTTTAATGATTTTACCATTGCGTACGTCTTTTTTTCTATTATTTCATACTTCAGTTCTGCGTCTCTAAGGCTTTTGCTAAAAAACATGATCGGTTGTTCGAATCCTTCTTCATTCTTTTGTAGGAGCACCGCGGCGATAGTGTGTTCAGAGGCAAATGAGAAAATAAGAAAATCTTTCAGATAGTCTGGGCTTGCTAGCATAGGTGCCTCGCTTATGACTTTCTTAATATGTGAAAACGATGCTCTGGCCTTGGTTGTCCAATTTATCCCGCTGTCCTTCTTCAACATGCCTGTGATCAATTTTACGATCTCAGTGAAATTCGGGATAAACCTTTGTAAAAAATTTATTCTTCCTAAGAAAGATTGAATCTCTTTTACATTTCTGGGAATATTTATAGTATCTATGGCTTCAATCCTCTTAGGATCAATCTTGATTCCATCCCTAGATATGATGTGGCCCAAAAGCTTACCTTCCTGCATGGAGAAATGTGATTTCTTTGGGTTTAAAGATAGACCAAACCTGCGACATTTTTCGAAAGTCTGTTTAAGATGGATAAAGTGTTCTTCATCGGTTTTAGAAAAAACCGTCAAATCGTCGAGGTAAATGACTACGAACTTGTCCCTTTCTCCTATGAAAGCGATGTCCATAGCACGCTGGAATGTGGCCCCTGCATTCATCAAACCAAAAGGCATTTTGTCATACATGAACGTACCCCATCGTGTGGTGAAAGCAGTTTTTTCCCTGTCTTGTTCATTCATGGTGATTTGATTATAACCAGAGAATCCATCTATCATAGACATTCGGTTTTCTCCAACTACTTTTTCTAGCACATGGTCCATTTTGGGCAGTGCATAGTTTTCCTTGAGAGATGACTTATTAAGATTCCTGAAATCCACACACAATCTGATTTCCCCGCTCTTTTTCCTGACTGGGACCAGGTTTGCTACCCAGTCTGAATATCTCAGAGGTACGATTATTTTCACGTCTAGAAGTTTCTTAACTTCTTTTTTGATCACAGGTAACAAAATGGGGTTAATCTGCCTAAGCTTTTTCCTAAACGGTTTGACCCCAGGCTTCAAAGGTATCTTGTGATCAATTATGGAAGTGTCATATGTTCTTAACTCATCATAAGACCAGGCGAAAACATCTTTATACTGTCTGAGTAGGTCTTTATACTTAACTTTCACTTCGGGAGGGAGGAACTTGGATATTTTTATCACCCTGGATTCTTTTTCAGTTCCTATATCACAGTCCTCCACTTCTTCTGGTTGGGGCTGTAAAGTGGATTTTACAGGTACGTCGTTCTGATAAAAATTTCTTTCTAAAAGAATCAATCCTTTCAGAATCTGGTTGTTTTTGAGGACCAACATACGATGATCCACAATTTTTTCTCGGAAGATTTTAGGATCTTCCCCTTCTTGCATGATCCACATCAGGTCGTTTTGATTTTCTTGGTCTGCATGAGTTTCAGAGAATTCACCCACTGCTACAAGAAATTTCTTAATTTGTTCGTCATCTTCAAAGACCTGCCAGTGTCAGATATTGTCTGGTATAGAGGGTTTGTATCTGATTTCAATGTGATACTTCAATTTGAAATTCGTGGGAGGAGATAAGGTTGAAGCTTCTTTTGCCAATGCATCAGCATGTAAATTCTCTGTGCGAGGGATAAAGTGGACATTTACGGATGATAAAAAAAATTCCATGAGATCCCAAGCACAATTTCTATATGTTCTTAATCTGGGATGCTTGGCTAGGTATTGTCTGTTTATTTGTTTGACTATTAACTCTGCATCACCATATACCTCTAAGTTATTTATATTTAGCTTCTTGGTAGCCTCTAGTCCTAAGACCAACGCTTCATATTCACATACGTTGTTAGTGTAATCTATATCCCACTGCAGTTGGTAGGAAAAAGGAACAACGAACTTACCTTCAGGAGCCACTAAAAGCACTCCTGCACCTGCCCCTTCAGAAGATAAGGCACCGTCAAAATACATTTTCCAGACACCGGTGCTACACATATCTTCTGTCATGTAATCTGACTCTTCTCGCTCTATATCATTTTCCTCTGGATGACCATCTAAACCATCATCAAAAGACAAGATACAATTTCCCAGATCTTGATCCGCAATGTAAATAGGGAAATTGTTTGGGTTTTGAGGGTCACTCACTATATATGCTAATCTCGTTTCTTTGTACAACCGAGTGAACTGACCACCGAACACAGGAATTGTGGCAAATGTCATGTCTAATTGAAGAGAACCCCCCAACTTGGCTCCCCATGACCTAGATAACAACAAGCCATACTTAGGGGGAATATCTGCGATAACCACATCCATCAGGATACTCTTAACCGGGACCTGCGCCAGGGTAACTACCAGATATTTAATCATCCCCATACATTTAACCCTTCTTAAGTCAAAAGAATAAAGATCTCCATAAGTTCTGGTGATTTGTAGACCCAATTTGTTCATAATAATCTTAGGCATAACATTATGGGAGGCTCCAGAGTCTAACATGCAATTATGTAACAATTGATCATACACATTTAGAGTGATATAAAAGGGAGAAATGGTGTCTTTGGCCCCTTCAAAATGGGGGCCAAAAGTGATGTTAGGTTTGTCATCTTCTAGGTTTAAAACATCAGACTGGCTTTCTAGCTGAGAGACGCCCATCGCTTTGGTAATCTGCTTTCGATAAACGAGGTTTTTTGCTAATTCTACCAAATGGATTGGTATCTTAATTTTATTTATCTCATCTTCAAAACTGAAAGCTCTGCTCACCTTGTATATTTCTTTGGTTGAGAATTCATAATCCTTCCTTTCCGACTTATTCGTCTGGACCGCTTTATCACTCATGGTCCTGGTTGAAGACGTAACTTTATTTACTGGTTCGGTTCCTTGTGCTTGGGTTTCATCTTTTTCCACTTTGGACTCTTGTGTGCTCATTACTTTAGTTTTGTTGTTGGGTAATAAGGTCTCTTACGAAGGAGGCTCATAAGCTTGACCTCTTTGGAGGATTTTCTTGGGTTGAGTAGTTGAGGTGGGCTTACTCTTAGATATTAAGTTGTACTTTGGTTGAAACTCAGCCATTATCATCTCAGTTTCTGGTTGAGATTCACAGGGATCAGTGTGATCACCTTCTTCACCCTTATTCGACGGTTGTGGCATGTTTAGAGATTTTTCATAGTCTTCTTGAGTCAGATATGGTTGAGTGCATTCATCACCGAAGTTTGTGACATCATTATCCGAATCTCTGAAGTCTTGAAAATCGTTCGCTCCTATGAAATTTTCGTTCTTTAAGGGAGCTTATATTTTTTTATCTTCATTTTTTATTTTTCTTTGCTGGTTCGGGGGGTTGGGGTTCCTCTTGAAATCCTTTTTGGGGAAAGAGTCAGCTTTGGCCTGTTCGAGCTCCATTCTGGATATTTTATTTGACAGTTCTTCAATTACTCTGGCCATATCGTCCA
Organism: Picea sitchensis; assembly: GCA_010110895.2. Classification (NCBI taxonomy): domain Eukaryota; kingdom Viridiplantae; phylum Streptophyta; class Pinopsida; order Pinales; family Pinaceae; genus Picea; species Picea sitchensis. Next base: position 17,612 of record SNQJ01S0147767.1, read on the forward strand.
CCCTATCGTCTGCGGATCTATTGGACCTTGAAGGACCTGCTTTCTCTCTAAAGCGTTTGGTCTCTCAATTTCCAGTTTCTATTTTATCTTTAAGATTACCCAAAGCCATCATATTAGACTCTATTTCTACTACATCATCTTGCATTTGGTTTAGGGTGTCTCCCCTTCTTTCTCGCAAAAGGAGTGTGAAATCCGGTTCGAAAGATCTGGCAAAAGTCACTTTGGCCGCGGGTTGGAATAGTTTAACCTCGACTGGGATTTTATTATATAGTTTGTTGAATCTTTGAATAAATTCCATGACTGTTTCTGAATTATTTTTTCTTAAGGACCCAAATTCAGTTAATTAATATAGATGGTATTTTCTCTCGCCCCATTGTCTTAGGAAAGCATCTTCCAAAGCGTCGTAAGACAAGATAGATGTTGAAGGTAGGCTCCGAAACCAAGTTCGGACCTGACCTTCGAAGGTTTGGACAAGAAGTATTGAATATATGTCCTCATTTTCGATACCCAGGATATCGGTGAATTGATCGAAGAAATTAATATGTTCGACCGCAGTCAGATCCCCTTCCCCGGTGAACTTCAGTAAAATTTTTATGTAATTTTTGGGAAGGTCGTGTAGAGGGATGGGAAATACTAAGGGAGCATATGTGGCTGCAACTTTCGCAAAAAATTTGGGAGGGGGGGTAGTCCCTTGGCCTCTAGATCCTCCTAGAGGGGCTCCTTCCCCTCCTCCTCCGATAAACCCTCCACCTCCTCCTACAAAACCTCCACATCCTCCTCCAGTGGTTGCCATCGTTATTTGTGGAAAGTTATAAAGGGGGTTTTGGAAAATTAAAAGTGACTCTTTGTTTTCTTCGCGAAGAGGAAAATCCGAAGAGGAAAGATAAGGAACGCGGGGACTCGGTTCCTCGAATTTGAAAGAGACGAAATCAAGAGAATCGACGGGTGTGGAAACCGAGTGTGTAACACACTCTTCAGAATTTGGTGAAGTTGGGAAATTCAACTGAAGGAAATATGGTATGTCAAAATCCGACGAAATTTCAAGAGGGCCCTTTCCTTTGTGTACTAAGGGGATTGTCTGATGAATATCACTCCTAACTTCAGAGCAGTTTGGCATTGAAACTTTTGTATCAGAGAGAGGACTGAGCAAAGTTGAGTATTCAGAAGAACTCTTAGTCTTCAGTGGTGGGGTTTTAAGTTTGTAAACTACAGCGGTTGTCTTAAGAGAGCCTCTCACCTTTAGAATCTTTTCAGGATCGGTAACGGGTGTAATCTGCTTACCATCCGGGTTTTGTCTGGTATTCCTTCGACTGGATGCCAGTTTATTATTTATGGAATCGCCAAGTGAAAGATTAGGAAGGCTTAAAAGGTGTGTACTCTTTGTTCACTATCAAAGGGTAACACTTTCAACGAAAAACAAAATGTCATTTTCCCAGGGAAAAATATTTCATAACTTCGGTCCCTGGCAACGGCACCAGAAAGATGTTGTTCCAGAGTCTGTACATAAGGTTTAGAAGTATAGTGTCTAGGCATACGAAAGTGGGTAAAAGGTGGAGAAGGGAGAAATTCCAACCTTCGGCAAAGGAAACTAAGGAATATTTCTATGTTGGTATTGTATAGCTTCCAACTGTTCCTGGATAGTTATATTCTTTTCAATGGCTACCCATGAACGTTCGAGTTCGACCTGGGTAGTGGTTGTTTTAAGAACAATGTCGAAAAGGCTTAAGGCGATGTGTGTTTGATTCGATAATCTGGGTTTGATATTAGGTTGTGTTGGTATAGGGACAGTCATGGAGGAACAATAAAATAACAAAAACTTCAGGGAGAAATTAAGTGTTGTCTCAATTTGGTCGTATAACAAATAATTTACGGTTTCAGGAATAAAATAGGGATGAAAATCAAAGGCTCTTTCTTGTAACTAAGTTATATTTTAATAAAAGGTATGAGGTGGGAGAAAAACCTTTAACTTTCTATGGTGTAAGGCTCCTATCAAGGGAGAATATCATGTATAAACAGAAGAGGAAAACTGTAAGGAAATAACCGATGTAGCAGAGAATATGTGTAGAATTCTGAAAATGTGGACTGGTCTTACACCCGCTGATAGCTGGTACAGAGGAAAAACAGTAAACAATTACAGAAAACCAAAATTCATTCGTTATAGTAGTGGTCGTACTAAATTATAACGAAGAACATCAGTTAGGAATATGAAATGAAACGAAATATGAGATACAAGAAAACAAACTTGTAACATAGTCGTGACGGAATTGAGAATCTTCAGATTTGCTTTGTATTAACTCTCAAATGTAAAAAACTCTATTACAATCGACACAAAAAGGTCCATCCCTATTTATTTCTTCCTGTGGTATATTTATACAATTTTACAAATAAGATAGAATCTCAATAGTCACAAAATTTTGGTTATGACAGGGAGGAGAGAAATCACTCCATTTCTTCTTCTCTGTTTTCACTTGGTGCCAGATGTTTGTCCTTGCGTGGGCTCAGTATAGGCGACACATCTTTCAACCAGCTGAGATATTAGCCACGACGATTCTTCTTGACAGCTGGCTTCAAAGAAGTAACATTCTCGGGCTAACTGTTGCAGCCTGTCTTCCATCTATCCATCTATAATGTCGATGGCACATAATTGCGCGCTGGGTCTAATCATGCATTTGTATATTTGCACTATATCCAGCATAGTCATCTGGGAAATATCGGCCAAATCTCTTTCCTCCTTTTATTTTAGATCAAGCGAGATTTTTGCCACATTCATTTGCACCAATGTCTTGGCATTACCTCCGCTATCAATGCCTAGCAAATCACTGTTTATAGCATTGAAGGCCTCTTCTAAGGAATTGGTTATCGTTTTGGCTTGTTTATTGCCTTTGGTGATGTTATGCTCCCATTCTTTTAATAGAATGTTCCCTCTGGTCTTCTCTGAAATGGTGAATCTAGGAGTACTTTCTGAAACCCTGTTGTTCGTGGCTATCACAGCCTCTTGGAAGGTGACTCAAGCTACTCCGACTTCCCTTTCTCTAGCAAATAAGTTCTCCGAAACCTGGTTGACTAGCAAACAGTTGTCCCGGATCGCTTCTACCTTGGTGAGAAAATTTTGCTGTGCCTCAGAGACTCTACTCCGAATATCGATCACCTGGGATTTGAAAATCCCGATGTTTATCATTCTATTCTCGACGATCTCCACCCTAGCCTGTAGTTGTTCGATCAAATCCTTTTTCTGGCTCGCTTGCATCCGACCATCCCAGACCACCAGCTGTGCTTGCTCGATCTTAGTTTTGAGCATCTTTATATCGTTTTTATAGGCCAACCTGGCCTGCTCTATTCCTACGCTTGCCTGGTCTTTAGCAGTCTCTTTTGTTGTGGCCAGACTGGTTTCAAGGGTCCTAATTAGGCGATTTTTTCTTTTAAGTTGGTTTTTTAAGAGCCCGACTGAAAATTGATTTGTTGAGGCATATGCTCCTAGTGTCCCTTCTATTTCAGTGGTGAATTGCTCATTCTTCTTGTCCTTTCCATCAGTTATAACTTTATATTTCTTGGCAGTTGACTCTCCTTCCTTATAGAATTCCCTTTTTACTACTGCCTTTCTCTTCTTATCAAAGAAAAACTCATTCGGAGGGAGTTCTTCTACCCTTATGGGCCTCAACTCTTCATTGATTATCCATCATGCATCAATATTTCCCTGCGTTGACTGCAAGGGGGTAACTGATGTGATAGGTTCTCCTATTTTCTTCGCTTATTTTCCCGGAGTAGCGACCAGACTCTGCTTCTTCGACGGGTCTGGAGTCTTTATCTCTACTTCCAGAATCTGCTTCTTTGGAGGGTCTGGAGTCTTTATCTCTGCCTCCAGACTCTTCGTTTTCTCCCCTTCGTCCTGGTGTTTTCCTTGATCTGGAGTCACATATCTAGAGCGTTCAGAATCTTTTTGTTTCGCCTTCGACGTACTCGGACCCTCACCTCACAACACTACGGGAAGACAGCTACGTCGATGTTCCTGGAACTTCAGAACATCGTCTCTTTCCTCAGGTGCCAAGGATTGTATCTGAGCTAGAATCTCCGCATAGGACCTTGCTCCTCTGAAAATGTCATCCGAGGGTGAATTCTCATGCTCAAATCTCTTGAGCCCGCAATTGGCCAAATGATTTCTCACGACCCTTTGCGGATCGTGCTTCTTGTATTCAATGGAGACCAAATTTCGATCTTCCAGGGCTACAACCTCAGCTTTGGCATGCCTGAAATCTAATAAAGAATAAGAATTCAAATGAACAGGAAAAGTCGGCCATACCTTCTTCGATTACCCTTTAAGTTCTTTTCTTACACCACCAATTACTGTTTGCCTAGCGACCTCGCGACAAGACAACTTGTCGGGAATGAACAATGGAAACGCATGCGGAGGGACCGAAGCCCTGAAAACTCAGAGGTATGAAAATTCTTCTTCCACATACCAGTCTTCTATGCTGCTCAGATTCGTTACTATGCTGTATGAGATCCGGGGTGGAGGGTGACCAAAAATGGTGGCATGTAGGGGCACCATCACCCAGTTAAAGATTTCATACGCAAAATTTTCCGCTTTGTTTTCCCATAATTTTGCATGATATACATGTATGGATTCGTCTTCGGCGGAAGTCCAACTCCAGCTCATTAATGGAAATGGTGTCATAGAACAAATTGCGTCCATAATGTATGCGGACATGAAGAATGAAGACGCCTTCCCATTCTCTTTCTGCACCCGATACTCTGTAACCCGATTGTTCAAGCTACCGGAAAGCATCTTTGCCCAATCAAAGGAACTGCCTTCGGCGACCCAAAACATTAGAGGCACCCACGCAAGGAAAAAATGTGAGGTATCCTCTTTCCCAAATAGCCTGCATGTCATCATGGCTACATATTTGTACTGTGGTTCTAAAGAAGAGATAGAATATATGCCATGGCTATCAGCCCTGAACTTTGCAGTGTTTGAAACCCAATCCTTTATTAAACTGGACATGGTTTTATCATACTGTATGCACTCCTTCTCCTTGAAATCGTCTAAGAATTCAGTGCCATATATGTGGTAGAACGTCGTGGGCAGCTTATACATGGTTTGCAAATGTTGCGGCCTAAAAGTCCCGATGGTGATTTTCTTCTCGTTCATGATGGTTCTAGTCGGTATGTCCACATGGTCCAATGCCCATCGAACCATATCATAATATGGAAGCAACCGTGGCCTGGCTTCTACTCTTTGCTTTCCGGATTGGATGACTATTTTGTACTTGGTGGTTATATCATCTTTTTCGTTGTCACTGGAGTCGTCGGAATAGTCCACCAACTCTGCTTGTAGAACATCCAAAACGAACGACCAATTCGGGACCGAATCGATACTTCAAGGAAAAGTATCAGAGACATTGTCCAAGCCTTGTCCCGAAACCTCAACATTCGCCTTTGATGATTTTCGCGGAGCCATGGCTGGAGATTGCGTTTTGGCTCTTCTGCGATAGAAATGCGTATACATACAGAATTCAGCTTCTCAGAGATAATGTGCTTTGCGTAATATTAAATGAATTTGTTGTTCGACAACACAGGTATTCCAACAGAGGACGAACACCTTCAGTAACCACTCACATAACCAGATCAAAGATCAACACACCGATTTTTTCATGTGGTAAAACCCGTATGGGGAAACATCCACGACCCCAGCCAACACGGCCACTTGGAGAAATTTATTAATGCAAAGAAAAAGATTACAGAGATATTTTACAAGAGATTTTCTCACAATTGATCATCGACAAATGAACCTACATGCTCTTTAAATAGAGATCATGGACCAATCGGGTGTTAAGCCACGGATCAATGGTCGTTAAGATCGAGGAGAGTATGAACCGTCAGATCACTCTATGCCGGGAACATATCGTGACCGTCAGATTGCCTAAATACAAATGCATACTAATGCATACTAAAGAAAAACACTTTTACCTAACGACATATTAGACCAAGTAGATCTTAACTAACTCCTAAGTGTCTAAATATCCTAACATCCCCCCTTAAGAACAACTTGGGATAGGATTGAAGGATTTACAATAATGACACAA
>SNQJ01S0147768.1:0-23691 GCA_010110895.2 Picea sitchensis
AAAATAATTATCAAGATAATACTCCCAAAATAAATATATTAAATGCATGGTCATGGAGGCATGTCATCGAAAGGGGTTGGTGGGTGAAGGTAAAAGGTAAATATTTATGGTATCTTCCGACAATGACGACTTCCCATGATGTTTATTTATATTAAAATAATACTATTCCACGGGTGCATATCTTCCAACCATATATTTATGCCGAAAGGTGTACACCTATTGAAAATGGATAGATTTAATAGGGGTTTAGTTCTTAATAAGTTTTCTATGGACAGGATTAAATATGGCTGGAATATTCTTAGTAGTCACACAAAATAAATGGCTTTGATTTCAATCATTAATTTCCTAGCTATTATAAAGACATCCGTTTATGTGTTTACTATTTTACATTTACCTAATCATATTTAAAAATTACTTTGATAGCTAACTGATTGCCACCTAAGTGATTAACAAAAATTAAAATATTAACACCAGATAAATGAAGCCTAACCGTTTATTTGTTAATCAATAATAAAATTTAATATATTCTTTTAAGGATTCTTTTCATCTTATCAACCTTTCGGCGTTGATCAACCACAATTATGTGACTGTGCTAGTAAGCTATCCTTTAAACAAAATATTGTAAATGGCATGGTCATCATAGTTGGTGGTAATGGAGGTGGAGTCGTGTAATTCCTTCAACGACCAAGACTCTCGATGACATGATCTTCATGATCTCTCCAATGATCTCTCTCGAAGGCAAAATCCCCATGGGATTTGGCATTAAGAGCATATTAATCCCCTCTCGAAGGATCGATAGAAAGTATGGTCAAGACATGCATGGAGTGTAATGGCTCTAATTTAATTTAAACAACCATTGAATTAGAACACAACAGTAAAATTTAAAAATTACTTCATCTAGCACATTCAAAATCTAATTTTTCATAGTAATAAAATTTAATAACAATTTGTTGATTCCAAGACAGTTCATGGCTCTAACTGGGCTTTGATGCCACTTTGGCTGTGGCATGTGGGACGCCATGAATGACCTCATAGACTAGTGGCACTTGTCCTGGGATGTCGACGGATGTCCTGTCCTCAGGAGCCAAGGCCTCCATTGAATTTTGGATTGCTGTGAGTTCCATGGTGAGATTGCTCGCAGGGATTCGCTCCTCCATTCGGTATCGCGACCAGGTCAGCTTAAATAGGTGAGAAAGCGGTGAGAAGAAGAGTCCATTAATATATAGGAAAACCAGCATTTTTCGCGTTTATCGCCATTGCGGAGCGCTCCATGTTGCATTGATTCTGTATCCCTCCGTTTGGTGCCACCTTGTCCGTTTCATTGATTCCCGCTGTCTTTATAGGGATGTGTGGTCGACTGGCGTATCCATTTTAGGTTGAGTGTTTGTGTTTTGTTGCTCCGCCTTTAATTTTATTAGCACACTGATTAGTAGTTGTTAAATAATTAAATCAATCATTAAAACCAGCCTGATTAAAGAGTTAATTATGCTTAAATTAATCATAATCAATAACAACTAATTAATAATAAATGGTGGATTAAAGGTTATTTTAATGGAAATAATTATGGTTCGGCTAGTTTTCTTTGGGATTGTATTTTTTGGAATTAATTTATGCTTAATAATCAAGGGAGATTAGATTACATGCACCCACTTGTCCGTGAACTTAGGTCAGAGTTGGGTATCTTATGGTACAAGAACAAGAACTTGGTTTCCTTTATTCCATGATAGACACATTTGTTAGTAGTAGGTGAAGAGCTCACTTCGTGTGTATGTATAAGAAATGCATGTGTGGCTAGTGCATACAATTCACCATTGCATGTACTAATAATGTTGTCATCCTTTAATTATTTATGTAGCCAAAGCAATCCAGGTCCAGCAGAGACTGGTCTTTTAAAGACAACAGTAATTAATTGTGTGAGTTGTTTAATCCCATTGTCAGAGTTCAATAATTTATTTTAAACAAGCTGTGGTTTAGTTACATAATAATGAATATTCATATATACACATTTTCTTCATCAAATCCCCACCACAAGACAGATCTCCATATAGTCTCAACTATTCTGCTCATCCTTCCTCCTAACCTGCTTCCAACTCCATTCCTATCCATTCTCTGCTATACTATCTTGGAGCACCAACTATACTGACCTAACTCAAATGAACCACGTAAATTGGAAGTGTAGCTATCTCGACCAAACTTCCCTATGACCATGAGCAGGTAATATCCACCACGGTAGGGAGCGTGACTAGCGTCGTTCTCCCATGACTTCAAGTTCGGAGGATACAGTGGGAAATGCCTCCCTCTAATTATATCAGGGTCCCTGATAGCCCACCCTGAAGCCGGAGAAATTACGGTGGAATGCCTCCACCCTCCTAGGGAACTAAGGGTCAACACACCCTACAATGGAATATCTGATAGCACCATGTTGCCTGGAGGTTTATCTCATTATTCCAGTTTTGGTTAGTGTCGTTACCTGAAATCATGTGCTGATCCACATATCATAGCAAATGCATCCCAAACCAATATAAATTTCAAATACAATATTCATACCATGTGTTTTCGATTGATTAGATTACGTGCCTACGTACTTCATCATTGTTATCCCTTGCTATTTCATATTGTAACCTGTAGTTAGTGCGTAGCTTACAAGCTCATACATTTCCTTTATCGTGTCTGTTGCATACTAGCATCATTCACTTTGGTATCCACCATGCCAGATAGAGTTCGCACCTCAAGTTTCCAATTAGAAATAGATCATAATATCCCATAATTTTGGCACCCATTCTCAAAATTGTCATTTACTCAAATTAGATTGCATAATACCAACATCATCCTAACAGTATTTAAAAATTCAATAATTACATTCTCACAATGTGCTCCCTTAGCAACTCTATCATCATCAATAACATTTCCCAAGCATTTGGTAAGGGTTTACCTCCGCATAATAGAATACATTACATACATGAAATCATCATTAACATTTTAATCATTCATAAAGTTTACATTCACATAATAGCTTGCATTTACATACATCATCATCAGTAACGTTTGATGGTTCATGGAGTTTTACTTGCATGGTGGATCGCATCATGTACGTATTGTCGTTAACGTTTGGCTTGTTCATGGGGTCATAGGTTTTGGGTTGGTGTATCTTAGAAATAGTTTCGTGGTGGGCTAGAGAATGAAGAGTGTATGGTCCATGGGTAATCACGGTTTGTCTGGGGTCCAAGTTGGTGTTGCATACACTTACCTTCAGGGAAACATGTTCGGTTGGTCAGGAATGGTGGGGATGATACCAATGGTAGTGTCTCGACATCTTTGGGTGGGGATCTTGGGACTGTGGCATTTTGGACTGTGGCGGTTAGCAGATGGGTTCCGCGAGTGTTGGGATGGGTTCGGTAATGGTGGTGGTTTTATTTGATTTCCCGTCCGTTGCGCGGTTCCGTGATTTTGGTTTATGTGATTCATCAACGGCATGGTAAGACAGATGCATGAAATACATTGGGTTTTGTGCAGGGTGGGGTTGATTGGGGCGTTGAATGATGGTCCGGTGCTGGATCACCGGATAGTTCTATGGTGACGGCTTCCGGACCGTGAACATGGGCTGGTATGGATTGGGCAGTTATACATTTCAAACGGTGGGTTGCGTAAAGCGGATGCCTTGTCGTTGGCGCATTTTGGTCTTGGCGCAATGGATCGCGTTATGGAACGGATCGATGCGGTACATTTACTTTCGGTCTTCTAGTATATCCCAACTCAAAGGGGTTCTACATGGCCTCCCCTTCTAGAAACGTGGGTGTCCATTCCAATGGAACTATGATAGTATTGTAAGGCAAACTCTACCAAAGGTAAGTGATTCTCCCACTGGGTCTGATTATATATCACATACATCCTAAGCATGTATTCCATGACTTGATTTACTCTCGGTTTACCATTTGTTCCGGGATGATATGTTTATTGCTTAATTCAATGAAGTCCCCAATATTGTTATAAACTGTCCAAAATCTAGAAATTGAATCACAGGTCCCTATCGAAATGATCTTTTTAGGTATTCCATGCAACCGGATAACCGCAAACACAAACACCGTTATACATCGATGACTTATCATAAGTGTCTCTAACGAAATGAGCACTCTTGGTTAACTTATCCACTATCACAAGAATGGCATTCCAATGTCTATGGGATGTGAGCGACAAACCCACAACAAAAATCCATAGAGATGATTTCCCATTTGGACATAGGAACATCGTAGCCGGTTGTAGAGGCCTGTTATTCAGGTGATAAATTTCAGCTTTACTTTTTGACACTCTAGGCATTTAGCGAAAAAATGGACTACAGCGTTTCATACCTAAAAGAAGAGCTTCTTCATATCGCGTACATCTTTTCACACCCGGATGCACACAAAAAAGTGATCTATGGGCTTCCTTAATTATGATGCTTCCAATATCCCATTCTGAGGATGTACATACCTCGATATCTAACAAATCGTCCTATTTCAAACTATACCCGCCACGTACTTTGAATCCTTGCCTCCACTCTGGATGTTTGAAGTAAGCTTTAAATACAAACTATCTCCCCTTAGGAACATTGTCTACGTTCCCTCAGTTGATCTGGGTACCAAGGAGAGGGTGGTGGTCTCCTACTCAAGGCATCTCACGACCACATTTCCTTTCCACCGGTGCATGCGATATGCATTCAAAATGCATTGCTCACTCATAAAACTCACTCTCCATGCTCATGCTTGCAGCATTCAGATCTCTTTGAGTGAAGAGATGTTTAAACTTTAGTAGATCTGTTTGAGTTCAAAGTTTAAGCCAACAAGATAGTGCCTCCAAAGTTTGAGCCTAGCATTACATCCACCAACTCTAAATCATGAGTCCGCATTATAACTCTTCGCTGCTACTTCAACTTCCTTAGCGCGTAAGCTATCCTCCTCCATCCACCGCATTAGTACGACCCCCAACCCTTTCTTTGAGGCATCCACGTCTGAGACCATGAGATCTTTCCATATCCTAACACTCCGCCGAATTAAGCGCACTAGATTAAGTAACCTCACCAAACTCAGCCCGATCTGTCACATTCTTACTGTCCATTCATCACCACCCTGCGTTGCAAAGTGGTGATGGGTTTCACTATTTTGAGAATCCTACCACAAATATCCAATAATAACCGTATGAGCTTCTCACTTCATGTGCATTTTTTTCGGCACTAGCCACTCCATATGGCCTTTACCTTTTCTTGGGTTCCGCGATTTGTGGAAATGATACTTGTTTCCTGAAATGGGTGGATCTCTTTACGGAGAGGAACGCCCGACAACTTCCATACAATTTTGTTCTCTTGGGGGACTGTGTTTTCATTCCATGGGGTGTTTCCATCATGTTCTCTTTCGTCCCTTTGGGATAGTTGGGGATGTGGTGAGACTTTGTGCAAGGTGGTTCGCAGGTATGGGATAGATTGGTTTAGCGGGATGCGTTTGAGCGTTGGTCAATCGAGAGGAATTGCTACTGCAACAGGCTTCGTGTCCAGAGCTACAGGTTGAAGGCCGTTTTGGGATATCACCTTCGTAATCATGGCATTGATGCCACGGTCATGATGGATCTTTTTTGAGAATCTTTAATGGCTTTCGTCTGATGGGGTCATCTATTCCGCGGCATCCGGTGCCCCTGTTTTCGCGTAGCGTGGTTCCAAGAGTCCTGCTTGGTCTATGCAGGCGTGGATGCATCCTTCTTCTTTACAAAGGTGCGGTGTGGTGTGGCCTAGGTCGGTAACTCTTTTTCGAGTTTGAGACCGCAGAGTTCCGGTGATGTCCAGGTATGGGTTTTGGGTGGTTGCGGGGTTTCATCTCAATGGTAAGTCGAAACCGGCACTGGGAATTGGCCTGAGTAACTGCGTTAGGAAAACATCTTGGAATTGTGACAAGACCGGATACTGATCTAAAGAGATTCCACGCCCTATCTTTCACTGCATACCGCCGCCGGTGTACCCTTGTCTCCAAGCGTTGCTTGGCCTTTGTAGTTGATATAAAGCGTGGTGAAACACTTTTCTCTGTACACCACGGATCTAATGGTCTTCCTTCATCGTGACACAAAGCACCTTCTTGCGAAACAATCTACCAGATGATGGGCCATTAACCAATCCATTCCAGTAGTTAGGTCATACGTCCTAAGAGCAATGACGTATACTTTCAACTAGGAGTACTCCGAGGGTCTACTAGCAATTATCGACACTAGATTCTTGCTTTTTCTCTCGAAACCATCTCGACTTGTTTAAAGTCATGATGCAAATGGGCTACCAACCCACTATTTTCTAATACAGATGGTGAAATGAAACTATACATTTGCACCATAATAAAACAAAATCTTAACATTGATATGAGTTTGGCGTGCCAGCGACTCCACCACTTGTGGATTGATGTTGACTGGCGTTTAATAACAGTTAACGTGAATATGGTGGCTGCCACCCTCTCGGCATACTTCCCTTCTCACATTACACAGAACCCCAGTTAACTACAGGAAGTCCACGTTAGTAATAGGGTCCATGAATAGCAATAACCTCGATTCTTAGGCCTGGCTATGCTTATTATATACATCTTTGAAATAGAGTTCCTTCCTGGAACCCTACTCCTTTATTCCCTAGAGATGGTCGTGGTCCTATCTACACCGTTGGCAATGAACAAGATGATGCACTCGCTACCATTAAGATCCACAACCTTCTTGTTGTTCTTAGTTCGAATACATTCTATATGGCGGTGTGCCGACCCCTCTAGGAAATGTCGTCAGGCCTTTCCCATGAATCTGAAGGCGATCTTGAGAATGTTGGTCTTGTACTAGTAAGTTCATATGTTCTTCCCAGTAATGCGCACTTTCCACCGCCCTCCACTCAAGGCGGCTTCCGCATCCCTCACCACAACTCTTATCCACAGAAGGTTCCAATCCATATATAGGCCTCTTCCTGATGACTGGTCCCACCTAATCTATATATTTATATTATTAGTTCATAAAACCTGATCTCATATTCTTCTACGTTCCTATTTCCCTGTACTAGAAATTGAAACGCTCCTACCTGTTGTTACTCATAGTACGCCGGTAGATATTCCTCCTGAACCTTTCCTCAAAAAAAGTTCCCAAGATACCGTGTCTTGGGTAAGGTGGATTGTCTTTCGGGGTTACCCCACCGGTTTGAATACTGATATGGCGAAAAATGGTGATCTTCGCCCAGCCTTTGAGTTTGGGCCTGCTTGGTCTTGGAGACTTGCACGGTCGTGGCTGACCGTGGCTGGCGTGTTCCTGGTGGGCCTCGGAAGGCGGAGCTCTGGAAGTTTGGTCTTTTGGCTCTCGTGGGTGATAACGGGTTGGGTCATCACACGGATCGCCCGGTGGCTGGATTGCCCGTTTCGGACTGATTTGGGGTTCCGGCTTGGGTCATGGGTTGTGGTTTGAGGTCATATTTGTTGGTGTAGGGGTGGGTGGGGCGATGGTGGTGGTGGCGTTGGCGATTAACTGGGCAACCACGTATAGACCTCCTCGGTCGACCATCCTGTGTGCTTTATTTCATCAGCCCAGGGTGGGGTGAGTTCGGGATGTTTCAAATTGGTTGCTGCTAGGCTTTGGGGTTGGTAGGTTTTAACAGCATGCGTAGGCGGACATTTGCTCCGTGGGGTTGAAACTTAGGGTTGGGGTTGGGTTTGAAATCTGAAGCGTTTCGAGAATGACTGTTGGACAGCGTAGCTCGTTGGCGGTATGCTTGAAACCTCTGGTGCGTAATATTGGCCTCCTTCATGCTTGTTCTAGTCTGAGCCCTTTTTAATTCACGCTTACAACTTTATTAAAATGACTCCCAACCTTAAATTTATTAATTTACGCTGAGTATCGTTCACCATCTCTATGTACCTTTCGGTGTTAGTATTCATCTTAAGATGCAGCGTTGAGCACCTCGATCCCTTTGTGAGCTCCTCCATTTATGTCTTTGAAGCTTGATAGCTTGGCATGTGACATGTATGGCTCTAAAGGTGCTTGATAGCTTGGCAAGTGGTCTAGGGTATGACAATTAAAGTGTTTAAAAGTAAAAATATATTTAAAAAAACAAGCATGTAGCGTTGGTAGAGTGATTTGTAAAGACTGACCAGAGTGGAGGGAGGTTTGAGTTCAATTCCCGGGATATAAATTTTCTTAATACATATTATTTTCAATATGCTAATATCTTATTAAATAATTAACAAACGCTTAACTAATTAGTTTAATAGTTTGATATTTTACTTAATTTAATTTAGCTAATTTAACTTAATTTAATTTAATTAATTTATCTTAATTTAATTTAAAATTTAAATGCCATAATAATAAAAAAAATTAAACCATATTTTAAGGTAATTATAATAAAAATTTAAATATAATTTAATACAATTAAATAATAATAAAAAAATAAATAATTTTTTTTCTGATTTAAACCATGAAATTTAATTTAGTAAAATTAAAAAAAATAAAAATACTCTAGAGTAAAAGTAAAATCTAAAAATATATATAAAAAAGTGTTATTATTGCATAAAGGAAGTCCATACGTTTTATTTCTCGTGAGGCATTTGGGCATTGGCATGTGGCATGTGTTGTGTTCGCATGCATGACTCATGTATTAATTAGTTATCTCCATCTTTATTTATTTTTTATTGCCTACCATCATGGAGTCTAACAACTCTCAGAAGGGTAAAGCCCTTTATGACATGGAGTTGGCCAATGCGTGGATGCGGCAGCGATCTGAGGAATTGTTCCCGGTTCAAACTTATTCGGCTGAATTTTGACAAAATTGTGAAGAAGATTGAAGCTATGGCTCAGCGGGTTAGTTGAGGAGATGGACGTTTAATTCAATTGTTAGCTGAGGGCTTCACACTACTCTACTGGTGCTACAATTTGATGGATTACATTGAAGGTAAATGGTCTATGCTCGTTCTTTTTAATTATGTAAGGTTTCAATTCAATCTGCAATTTTTCTGTTAAAAGTGATTGCAATAAAGTTTCTTTTAAATTCTTGGATGAACTACATACAACCCAAATATTAATGCCATTTCTAACTCTTTGAGTTGCATTCATTTGAAACTTATATTTGCATCAAACTTTACAGTAGTTTGGGCGTGGATTGCGGCGGGGTGACTAAATGGTGTACCGGTGACTACTCAGGTGAGGACAGTCAAATAGCTTAAGCCCCTCAGAATAGCTTCTATTGTTCATTGTTTATCTGGCGTGCATTATTTGAAATCTTTGCTTTGATTCTTTCCGTTTGTCAAGGTCTTCTTTTTCTTGTTTGGTGCATTGTCTCTGAAAGTATCCCTTTGATGAAACTAACTTCTTAGACCCACAGCATCATCCGGGCAACAATGGATTCCGTTTGCCTTTTACGTAGGTCTTGGTGAGACATTAGCATCTCCATCATAATCAAAATTCTTAACATTGAGCTCAGGAAATTATTTGACTTTCTCCATGATTTTCCTGCATATACTCTTGTTGGTAACATACAGTGGATCTGGACTATCACATTCACTCCTGCTAATTGTCATGTTGTAATGAAATAAGTTTGGAATATGTGAAAAGGATACTCTAAAATGGTTAGACAATAGATTTACACGTCTACCAACTTGACCTTCTGCAGGTCGTTTCATTATATCCAAAGAAGGTGGTTGTGGGCATTCTTGTGCCATTAAAGGAGAAAGAGGGGTTTCAGGACATAGCTTCTTTTCTTCATGTGGCCTACTTGAAGAGGGATCTGCTATAGTACCACTGCCTGGAACCTCCCCAGATTCCATTACAAAACAAGGTTTCTCGATTTAAGAATTACCAAACCACTTCGCCACATACAACATTGAAATTCTTCTCACCATGCTATACAATTTCCCTTGCTTGTACCTTACAATGCACAAAATCCGAAAATGAAGTAGTATCCTTCTCTCCCTATACACACAAAGTCATGATAAACCCCCAATCACATGTTCGATAAATCAATCTGACGACTTTAAGAGGATCCGATGGGAACTCGAGGCAGATATCAAGCGACCCGAGGGGAAAGAGAGTAGTTATTAGTTAGCGATAATTTTGTCTGCCCCCCTCTCTCTTTCACCCCTATTCTTGTTTGGGAAAGGGGATGCTAAAGCCCAAAGGCGCTGATGGGAAAGGTGTTGCTAAAGGAATTGTTGAATGTTTAAAATAGAACAGTATCAAGTGGAGAAAATTGTTAAAACAACCGTAGTTGCTTATTGTACTTAAGTAATTTGTTTTGCGACCTTTATTTTATTTTATTTTTAATGTATTATTTTTTTTTTTTTTTTTTTTTTTTTTTTTTTTTTTTTTTTTTTTTTTTTATATATATACATATTTCTTATATTATCATTAAATAATGCGTTTGGTTTGGTTTACACGGAGTTGGCCGGGAGGACTTTGGCCCTCAAAGGCTCCAATATTTCAACTAAGCTCTGATGATACACCAATTGTAATGCTCTAATTTAATTTAAACAACCATTAGATTAGAACCTGGCAATTAAAAGTTAAAAATTACTTCATCTAAACACATTTAAAATCTAATTTTTTTCATAGTAATAAAATTTAATAACAATTTAATTCAAGACAGTTCATAACTCTAACCCGAACCTGATGTTGTCGCTTGCTTCCTTAACACTCCTTAGGACCTGCACAAAGACCAACCTCCACTTGGAGCTAGTGGCACCTATTTCAGGGGATATCCAGCTGGGATGTCCTAGCCCTCTGAGCCCAAGACCTCCGCAGCCCGGCCCCAGGTTGCTGCTGTAAATTCCACTCTGTCAGTAAGCCTCACAAAGTTCTCCCTTTTGTCAGTACTCACAGCTCTCTCCCAAAATCCCTTTCTCACTCTACATTAGCAATGAAAAATCCATCCTCCTCTCAGCTCCTTTCCCCCCTTATTCCTCCTCCACCTGACCCTCCATCTTGCATTAAATTCCTTATCCCTCCATTTAATTACCCTTATCCATTCATTGATTCTCTTGTCTTCATGGGATCCTTATGTGATCCCTTCTTTCACGATAACTTAGATTAAATGTTATATATTTTTATTCTCCACCTTTAATTTAATGGCACAATAGGTAATGAATTAATTAATAATTAAATCAATCATTAATTATATTGATTAAAGAGTTAATTATACTTAAATTGAAAATCATAATCAAGGATAACTAATTAATAACAAATAATTAGTTAAAGGTTATTTTCTAATAATAAATAATTATGGTTCAACTAATTTTGTTTTAGGATTATATTTTTCAAATTAATTATGTACTTGTAATCGAAAGTTAGGATTTTGTGGGTGTGGATTCCATTGGATGGCACTGGTTGAATGCTTTATTTCATTAGAGCTATTTTATTAATAAGATAATAGAGATCCAAAGGGTGAATTCCCAAGCTTAGTCTTGGGGCATATATATAAAAAAATATTCCTCTGGTTCCAAGAGTATTTAACAGGAGTTCTTGTTGAGAAGATAGGAAGGATTCCCGAAAATTAGGGAGGTGTGTCTTAAATGTTAATTTCCTATGGGAATTATTATGAAGGAAATGTGAGTACCAAATCAGAGAGACTTGGATAAATGTCTCTTGGGATATTACATGGATATTTTGGTGAGTGAGGTTAAAAATAGAACATTTAGAGTTAAAATAAAAATTAAAATAAGAAGAGTGACTGGGTATGCACAACTCGGGGTTTTGGGGGATAAAAGGAAACAAGGAAATAAAATGAGAGTTTAAAATGAATATATACAAAAGTAGAGAGTCAAAATGGTTTTGGTTTCATAGCGTGCATGAGAAAAATTAGGGTGTACACATTACACCTTAGGTCTTGGGAAAAACAAATCATTTAACTAATAGTTGTTCATGTAACAAAAATGGTTTATCCATGCAAAAAATGTATTTACTCCATGTAATAATAAATATCTAATGTGAATTGGTTTTCCCCAAGTGAAATGATATCTAAAGAGAGTAAATTTTAGGGAAGCAGGGGAAAAACTATGGGAGAAAATAAAACCATATGGTTTACGAGGTAAGGGTAAAAGTGAAATAAATAGTGCAAAATTAATAAAAATATACAAAATATTTATATAAATAAAATAAAAGTAAATGTACAATTTGTTGGATTGAACAAAGTCAAGGTTCCATACCTCCCCTGGTTCCATCTGTCCAAGGTTCAGCTAGTCCAAGGTTTCACACCTAGGGCAAAAAGTAAGTATAGAGGATATCCAGGTAGGTTTGGCCAGGAGGCATCAATCCCAGAGAATAGAGTCCTTATAATGATAAGAAAGAACATTGTAATTTAGTTGTGACGAAGGGAAAATGACAAATGCGAGAAGACTATGCTTCATGTAACAAGGCAACATCACAAGTAGTGAAAAATAGTAAAATGATGATTAGAAACCAATAATATATGGGACGGATCCATCTAATCAAGATACAAATATTAAGGAGGATCTGCTAAGATGTCAGTGAAGAAATGAAACCAAATCAATGAACAAGTTCTTATGCTAGGGAATAATGTGTGATACAAATTGTGACAGATAGTGAGTGGGAATTGGGCAATGACATGACTAGAACCTACAATAATGAAGCTCAATAGATATTGGGCCTAGGTTTTACAAGAGGAAGAACCAAAAAGGGAATCTGTGGGGACCAATCTAGAGAGAAGAGCTTAGGGACATGCACCTATAGAAAGGTGGTTGGCTTAACCTTGGGGGATTTGGACCTTGAGGAAACTGCAAGCCAAGGTAATTTTATTCCTAATAAGGGGAATCTCAGATAAGAATGAAGGTCAAGTCTCTAGAAAGGATCATTATATTTCTACACTTTCATCTCAAGGATATAGTAGTCATGTGAATAAAATGGCCCTGCAAACTTGCTCCTACAAAACAAAAAATGAGATCGTCAAGCAATCCAAAAGGAACCAATACAATGTGTAAACATTATATTCCCCCACCTTCAAGTAAACTTATGAATGAGTGTTAGGTTCTTCAATAATAATCATGGGTGGCTATAAATAAGTGTCTTGATATTGCATGCTCCAAGTCTCAAATTAAAAGATGGATTAGTTATTTTAAGATTCAAAATTAGAGTTTGAAACAAAAGAGTAGGATCTATATGAGAAAGAACAAAGATGAATACATGAAGCACCACATGAAAGTAGGAGACCAATACATAGTACAGTTATCAATTCACAAAATATTCAACAACAAACTCATCAAGACAATAGTATCAATAGAGACATTAAACCCTACAACCACATAGTATTGTCAAGCACTTCAGGATCTACAAAAGGTCTGAAGACACAGTGCCAATTCCCTCATACAAATGTCTTAAAACATGCAGATCAAAACATCCTGAATACATTTGGAATCATAATATCGAAAGGGATAATTAACCTCAATCAAAGACAATTGTCAATGATGTTTATACCCACAACTCCCTCAAGGGTGGGCAAAGGGTAACATTGGGTTTTCAGCCGTTAGAGGCTTATGCATTGGGGATAGGGAATTTTTGGTAGGGGAATTTTGTTTTACTTTGTTGAATCAAAAGTGAGGGTTGTGTTCCCCAATGGGTTCTTACAATGTGCATTTGGTCATGAGTGTGAGATGGTAGCATGAAACAAGTTGGTGTTTCACAGACCACATCCAATAATACAACTTTGGGAACTTTGGTGCACATGGACCCTTTTACCCACGATGCATACAAAGAGTCTTACACAGAAGAAGAGAACTTTAAAGAGGTGTTTCAATAGATACAAGTCCAAAATCATATAGAAAAATGTGACAACAAGGATGATTATCATTTCGAATGCTCTACAAGCTTGACAAAATTTGTGTTCCTAAAGGTGAATGGTTGCGGCTTTATAAAGGCTCGCACCTCCAAGGTTGTGGGACATTTTGGTTTTGGATACAACTTCCAGCTATAGAGGTATGTGTATTATCCATAATGCAATAATATGTGGCATGGTCATATTACAGTGTATGCTGTTGTACGCCAACAAGCCCTAGTAGCAGTCTATACCATCCTTAGGTATGCACTGGACTTGGCAGAATGAATTTCCATGGATGTGTGTAGGGTGGTTTACCAGCCACGTGAAATTTGTGACTATTTGTTTGGTATTTGATAGGACAAGCAAAGTACGCTATTCTCATTCCTTGTAAAAGACCATCAGGGAGAGGGAAGCAAAAATGATATTCTTTTGAATAGGTCTATATTGCACTTTGGACCTGGGAGAGAATCATCTCAGGGAGGGACCCTATATTTATTATTTCCTTCTAGAATACTATGTGGGAGAATATGTAAACTAA
The DNA here is from genome assembly GCA_010110895.2 of Picea sitchensis. Lineage (NCBI taxonomy): Eukaryota > Viridiplantae > Streptophyta > Pinopsida > Pinales > Pinaceae > Picea > Picea sitchensis. Next base: position 14,325 of record SNQJ01S0147768.1, read on the forward strand.
TATCAAGTGGTCTACAATATTCCATCCACAGACATATCAGAAGAAGGAAGTAGTGAACAAGACTTTGGTGCATCTTTTGAGGTGTTACAATTAGAAGCATCCGACATCTTGGGATGAAAATATGATCTATGTATAACACTCTTATAATAGATAATTCCACACTTCTAATCGTAAAAAAACTTTTGAAACTTTATTTGGATATTTTCCACCTTCACCTTTAGATGATTGTATATGGATAAAAATGAGGATATTGAGAGAGGAGCTCACAGGGAGATACATAAAGAATAATTTGTTTTTGAGAGAAAGATCAGTAGATCCATTTTGCAAAAATTAAAGGGAGGCGTTTAAGAAGAAATAGGAAGAGAAGTACAAGGCTAGACATTACTAGCACAAAACCAAGAGAAAATTTAGAGTGCGATAAAATTCTGCAAAAGAAGTCTATCACTAAAAGATATGGGTAACATGACCTTAGGAGTAGGTTGGGTTGAAAGGACATCTTCCAAGAAAAGCAAAGTGGTGCTCTAGGGATGGTGGAAACATCCTCACCTCTTTTAGTAAATGTTTTGGGGACCAAAAGTCTCCTAAATGGGGAGGTATGATATGGATTGGATCATTATATTATTTTTCATCTATGTATTTTATGGATGAAAAAATGGAAAGGGAATAACTTGTAGATCCATTTTAGTATTTGGTCCAAATTTGGAAATTTGGGTCCAAAAATAAATTAGAATATTCCAGAGCCATTTTGAAATGAGTGACACTTCTTTTGTGGTCCAGGCCTTGCATTCAGATCCATGGTCTGTATTCTACAAGTCAGAAACTATTTTCCAGGAACAAGATCGCCTCCAGTTAGAGTTTGTATGAAAATTATTCCTTGTTAAAGTTGATCTACTATATTGATCCGCTGCTAATAGATGCCCTATCAGCCTCCATTACTTAGACATGTGTGGATATCCATGTAGTGGATTTTATAGAAAATTCTAGAAGTCCCTAAAACTTATCACAATTGAGGGTTGGGGAATTCAATACCCTAACCCTAGACAGCTATTGGGCTATGTTAAATAATGGGCCATTTCGAACAAAATGGTGGGAATTATTTGTTATTATGTTGCGTTTCCATTGGTGGGGATGGAGACAGTTGGGGTGGGTGGGGCATGGTGGATGTTGGTCTGTAGCATCCTAATAGACCATATGTGGGTAGATCACATGGGGTGCCTTCTCATTTTGTACTTTCATTGTTGCATGCGGGAGGTGAAGCCTCATGGTTGTGTTTTTATAGCGTGAGGGGTTTAAAGTGGAGATGTTTGTGGATGGTGTGTGATTTTTTGCTTTTGTTGTTTCTCTACTTATGGTTTTGTCTGGCTGCATTGCATGAGAGAAAATTAGTAACTAAATGGTTGGAATCTAAAGGGAATTTGGCCCTTCATGAGTGTAGATTTAGGGTTTTTTAATTTTCATATGCATTAGTACTAGTGGAATATCAACGAAAATTTATAGATAATTCTATCTAATTAGAGAATCACAAAAAGACTCATGGGATCTTGATAAGAATTCCCTAGAGATTATTTAATTTAGTTGCATAAAAGGTATATACAAAGGTAGAATATGCACTACCAATCTTAGAAAGAATAACATATATGCATCGCTAATCCTTCATATATAAAGTTTCATTATTTAAGTAAAATTCTAAGTGTTTTTAAACTTATATAAATAATCTTAAATGAAAAGGAAATTGTTTGGGTTTAAATTCATTAAGTGGTTTTCAAGATGGGGCTCAAATCACATTGTATTTACCAAATCCAAATTCTAGATTATCCCAGGCTTCAGATGGGTCATCAATTCCTTAATGGTGAAACCGTAAATCGGTAGATATGGACATTTTTATTAATCCACATGTTTCATCATTTTTATCATCCCATTTGGATTTATTTTTGGCATCCGTGGGGATATTCATTTCTCAAAATAGTAAATTAATCCTGCAATGAAACACATCCTCCATATAGTATTTCCACAGAGAATTCACTAGTATTGGTAAGTGTTGCACCTGCACAACACCCTCCCTAATTTATTCTCTCTATCAAAACTAAGAGAAGAAATCCCCCTACTAATATTTTCTATTGAACATACTCTCTTGCACAAATTATAAATCCCAAGTATTTCTTTCGACTCTCCACACTTTACCATTTGTAGCATCTCTTCAAATCACTCTGACCAGGATTCACCTATTAGGTTCCTGGAGTCTTCTGATACATCACATATCAACTGTAAATGTGATACCATATAATAGATCTAGCTAAACAATGATACACACATTTACAGAGTGGAAAAGGAGAGAAAGAATGGAAAAGTTATCATTAACCGTTGAATAATAAGATAATTCTCATGATATACTTTGTATAACTCAATAGAGTTCGACCCAAAGGAATTAGACAAAGAGTCTCCATGAGTGGTGGAGTATATGAGTGATATGGACACACACCAATAGTTATAGGGGTGGACACCACCTATTCCTAGTCTCAGGCATTTATAAGGTGAGCTGCCGCCTGGTTGAGTTAACTAGTCAACTAGTCTTGGTTAACTGACCCGGACAAAAAGTGGTGAAGAGTTAACTCAAGGGAATCAAGGCTAATGCACCCACTTTGGTGATGATACAAAAGACAAAGGTCAGATTATCATGGTGATGATCCCAATGTTGCATGGTATTGATCCCAATGCAAGCATCTAAACTCAACTCAGCTAGTCAAAGTGAAGTGTCAACAGAAAGAGAATATTCTCTAGGTGGAGTATTCTCTCCTAAAATATGGGAGACTGGATAATGACTAATTGTATTAATAAACAAATAAAACCTTAGGAAAAATAAAATGCTAGGTGTGTGGGAAGTAAATCCAACATCAACTAAGTTCTTTCTTTTATTCCCAATATGATTCGTTTTGGCGATTTTTCCCTTCTCTATCACCAACATCTACCCTATCAACAAACCACACCTTTGTCTTAGAACCTACCCTATTCTTCTCCAACTCATTCATCTCGTTGTGCCCATCAATGAGGATTTTGTCATTTCCAATGATTAAGCTTTACATTCCTGACTAAATAAATAATGCTTGATATCCCACCTTTCTTAATATACATTATGTAGTAGTCATGATTGAGTCTATGTTTGTCTCCTACAACTTTCATTATGCATACCATACCAACATGCAAATTTTGTGCCTTCTTGATTTTATGACTAACCATGATTATGAAAGTGTCATCTAGCATCATGGGTTTGTTGTCATGTCTTAGGTCTTGTGCTGGCTCTGTGATGCATATTAGGAAGAGAATTGGTCATCTGGCTCTAGGCAATGGAAGCACTCTAGTGTCGGTGGTTTGTTTCCAGAGATTATATTTTTTGCCTGCCCAGGCAGTACAACTGCTCAAATGGATGAACTAAGAGCCTATAAGGAAAAAATGGCACATGAGTTGAAGGAGTTAGATTCAAGAAAATAAACAACTAGAATGGAACCTAAAATTCATTAAAAATGCCTTTGGGAATAATTTTCCATTGTTCATCAAACTATGTTTTTTCATCGCCAAAACAGGTCGAATGTATAAATTAAACAATTACAATTCCAATGCAACTAAAAAAATTGGAATTTGAGGCCCAAAAATCCCAAAATGATCACCAGGAAGTTCTCTCCCAAACCATCCTCGTAATTCATGACACCAATGGAATGTGTGAATGACATGGTTAGCTATTTCACAACAAGCATCTCATTCTCTTTGTCATAAAATGGTACCCCAATCTGATGTTGTATGAGTAAGTTATGAACCTTTGAAATCTCGTGCAAAAAGGTAATAGGTTAGTTCCTTCCAGTGTGCATGTATGCTCAAAATTAAGTTGGGATTAATGCAAATCATTACGGAAAAAAGGTTTTAAAATGTAATTATGGAAAATATTTTTGGTTTTAGTAATTTTAATAAAATTAAAATTGTTTGAATTTTCATTTGAAATATGATATAAGAGGCTTAAAGGATACCAAACAATATGTTAAAAGTGTTTTAATTAATAGTAAAGGGGCCGACATGTGGAGTGGGGAACGTGGAAGGGAGGGGGTCCATGACACACGTGCCCCCTCTGCTCCCCATTGGTTCACACACTTTTAAATATCACAAAACAATGTTTGTCTCATTTTTAAAAGTCCCCCCCACGCCCATGGCTCTTTAAGACCCTTTTCACCTTCACTACTTGACTAGAATAGTTAATAGCATGAGAAATAGTATACCCGAACAAGTTAATACCAATTGAGCTAACATGATATCCCAAAGAATATCTAAGGATGGGCATTGAATACTGATGACCTTGAGAGGAAATACTTCGCGTATACCTGGACAAGTTAAGACAAATGTTGTTGACCAAACTAGAGCACTTCCCACTAATTCCATTGGTGAATGTGGAGCACTTCCTACAAATTCCATGGTGAACCATGACTGCTTGAATTTTCCATCCAATGAATCCATGGTTCTTCCCCACCAGTCATAAGTTGAACCCAAATCACTTGAGGACATTGACACTGACTTGACAGAGGCAATTGTGGTCATGGGGATTGGTTTCAAGAAAATGAAGGTCATGTTTTCCTGTGGGTAACATCAATTTGGTTAGTCTTTGGTTAATGAAGCATAAAGATGGAGGGGATGACATGAACATAAATGTCAGGCTACCGTGGTAGGTGGAAAGGGAGGTGTGGCATGCCACCACATCCTGCTGTCTCTCTCTCAACCATAACATATAACTTGGAGAATTTGCCATGAAAGGTAGAATTGCTTGTATGAAGTTGGGATAACCCCACTTTCATTTAAGTAAATTTTAAAACTTATTTAAAATAAATTCCTCCCACTATTGTATAATCATACATTCCCCCTTTTTTAACCCAAGAGAGATACCAAGTCAAATAGAATAACAATCACAATGAAACCTATGAGAAAAGAATCATCGATGCTACCAGAGCCAATGTGAATATTAGTCCTGATGCCACTTGAAGGAGATGTTAGGAAATTTTAGGAACTTTCTCGGAGTAGTTTTTGGGAAATTGTCTAGTACTTTGGGAATTTCCTGGACAGAGGAGGGACTGGGACATGGTGCCTGGGACCACTTTATGGCAGAAAACGCGTGAGATTTCTTTGTGTGTCCTTGTACTATTATAAAGGTATTTATGGGATATAAAAATTCCCAATTATGTGATTTGATAAATTACTCACCAATTGTCTACATTTTGTAGGGTTAATATTGTTGGTGGGTTGGTTTGTCATTTGATGTCCAGCCCTTGAAGAAATCCCTAAACACCAAGGGCTTGGGTGTGGACCCCAGGTGTTTGATGTAAATATTACTCATTATTTTTTTCTTTCATGGTTCAAAGAGTAGTATGGATGAACTCCAAAATTGGCCCCTTGTGGTGAGAAGCCCTCACGGAGGTCCAACTGCCAGTAGAGAGAACCCATGATTGGTGTGGAATAATGAGATGAAGGGACAATGAATTTGTCAGGTAAAGCATCCTAGATGGATAGTTCTTGTCCATTCCATTTCTGGTGGTATGTGGAACGTCACACTTAACTCCCCACGGACAGAGTTATAGCCTTGGGAAGTTGGGCCCTCTGGTAATGCAAATTTAGAAAGTTGAAGCGTCCAGCATTGGTTTGAAGTTTAAAAGGTAAGTAATAAGAGTAAGAAGTAATAGGTATATTATATTCAAAGTAAAGAATAAATTATTTAGATAATAAGTTTAATGGATAAATTAGAGGTGGTTAACCCTAATATAAGGAAAATTAGGACTGGTGACCTAGGAATGTTTTTAAGGGCTTACTTGGAGAGTGTAAATAAGGGGAAAGAATCTCTCATTTTTAATCACACTTGAATCCATGTGAATGGCATGAGTGTCTAGAGTTAAACCCAGGATACAAAGCTGGTATAGGGAAAGGTGAGAAAAGAAAGGTCAAAAGAATTCAAGGAAGGATATATTATTTTTATGGTGCTTTCTAAGCTATGTTTTGCAGTTATTACCATTTTTGCTTTATGGTATATAATGATTCATGTGCATTTATTTTCCATTGATCGTATATATCAAATATCAATGGTAAAAAATTCATCATATTAGGTCATTTATTTTAGGTTACACTCCGGTAATCTGATTTTAGCTGCGTCCACGAGCAGTCACTTGAGGTATTCCGAGAGTAAAAGCAATCATAACTTGTTCATCACAGATCAAATTCATTGAAACAAAATGTATTGGATTTAGGTTACAGTCTGTATTATGATTTTTAATAGTTTAAGATCAACTTAACAAATATTCTGTGCACGACAATCTCTACAAGGTCACTCTCTAAAATAAAGCCAAGAATTCATCAAGGTATGTCATTATTGCTATAAATCCTTTTATGAGAAGCTCCAAGTAAAGTAACACCTAGGAATTCCATAAAACACAATGAAGAACATTTGTTTTCATATATTTATACATTAAAATTTCAAAGTTATGATTACTTCAAAGTTAGAGGGTTGTTGACTAATCCAAAACTAGGCATGTGGGACTAAAGAAAGTTTGATGAAAATGCTAGTCTCTTGTTATTTGAAGTTAAGGAGGTTTTGTAGGAATGTGATCATATACAAAAGGTCTATTATAGAGATAAAATTAGATTTGGATGATGAAATTGATGAGGAATTATTTTTGGTTTGAGGTACATTTTGAATTTTTTATGGTTGAGACAAGTAGTTATTGAGTTGGCTTTGTATAGGGTGTATAGTTGATGATGTTAATTTTATTGATAGTTATTTGATGAGTGGATTGTCCACATGAGTGGGTACATACCCAATTTTATGGTTGGATACACTTGTTTATAGGCACAGGTTGATTACAGATTATTTAGTATAGGTTGGTGCATGGTTGATACACTTGTTTATAGTGAGTTGATTACGGAGTTGAGAATTACTGAGGGTTACGTCATGGTTCATATTTATTGGTATAGGTTGATTATAGGTTTACATCGGTATATATCAAAGTGACAATTTGAAAGTGGTTCCATCATTCTACCACTTCTACTTCCAGGGTGGCAGGATAGAGGCCCAAGAACATGTGGTTTTAGCCACCTTATAGTTGTATCCAAAGAAGGGGAACATAAGGGTTGTAGCCCTCATACAGTTTGTAGCCATAGAATTGGGAGTTGGATATTCCCTTAGGTTGGCACGGAAACTAGGGTTCAGACCTCCCTTCCGGTTTACTCGCTGGAAAACAAAGAAAGTTGGTGCTTCAATGAATGTAATTCTTCAGAAGCACTATATAAGAAAAAGAAACGTTATGTGGTTTTCTCTCGTTTTGGGTTTTCAAGTAAAACATTGGTGTACTATGTATGTGTATGTTTGTTCATTTTTCATTTCTTATTTTCTGAATTTATTGAATGATAATGATTCTGTTGATATAGCACTTGGATTATATGGTTGAAAGGTTAAGAATTGTCTGTCTTGATTCACCCCCCCCTCTCAGGTAATCCAACAATTGGTATCATAGTAGGTTCATTCAGAAATCATTTTAACCAGAGAATTGAATCATGGAGGTACCAACTCATATGAAAATGGAGATACCACAGTTTGATGGACAAAGGTATTCTTTTTGGAGCCTGGGATGGGACATATATAGGCACAGGGACACCATTTTACAATCAATTGTAGATGGATACACAACATAGCAGTTCCACCAACAAATGACAAAACAGTAAAACTTGGTGGGGAATAATTCCAAAACCACAAATTCACTTTTGAATGGTCTGGGTGAAACAGTATTCACCAAAGTTACACACTGGCAAATCCACTAAAAGAGATTTAGGACAAGCTTCAAAATATTTATGAAAAGGAGATACAAAATCAATGTAGAAAACTTAGAGACTTACATTCGGTTAAGACAATTAGAAATGAAGGAAGATGAGAATATCATAGCCTACTTATTACGAGTCAGTGAAATAGTGAATGCAATCCTTAGGATTGGGAGAAAGAAATTGAAAGAATCTGTAATTGTTCCAAAAGTACTAATATCTCTATGAGAGATTTAAAACCCCTAAGATATCCCAGCACTAGAGAAATAGATGCAGATTAATAGCATGGATGAGGCTGCATGGAATATTCCTGACATATATGAAATGAGGAAAATCCATATATTTAAAAGAAGCAACCTTCAAAAGGACAGAAGATCAAAAAAAGAAAGGAACAAAGAAAGAATATAGCGACAATGACACCTCGGAAGATGATGAAAGTAAGCCAACTAAATCAAAAAAGACTGAATAAAGGGAACCAATATGGTAAAATTATAGAGTAAGCTCCCTTTAATTTGTTTAATTGTGATGATATTGGTAATTTTATTAACAAATGTCCTCATAATAAAAAGAAGAAGAAATGATAGAAAAGAGTTACTCAAAAGGAAAACACACATATAAAGGAAAAATAGCTTTACAAAGAGAAGTTTTTTCAAGAAATAATATTATACACCAACAGATACATCTCATCATCAGATGAAGAAACCAATGGTAGGTATAGAGGTAAGCTCCCTTTAATTTGTTTTAATTGTGATGGTATTGGTCATTTTGATAACAAATGTCCTCATAAGAAAAAGAGAAATGATGAAGGTTACTCAAAAGGAAAACACACATATAAAGGAAAAATAACTACAAAGAAAGTTTTCAAGAAAATATTATACACCAACGAATACATCTCATCATCAGATGAAGATGAAGTCAGTGACAGTGAGATAGGAAGAGTTCTATTCATGGAAGTAAAATACTTTGACAAAGAAGACTCTGAAGAAGAATATGAAGAAGACGAAGAAGAATCCGAAGAAGTCGAAGAAGAAATTCAAGAGACATAATTTGACTATCAAGAAGAATTAATGTGTGCCATAGAAGTTATTAGAAGAGAAAAGAAGAAAAACAAGAAACTACAAGCAGAACTAGACAAGAAAAAGGACACTCGAGAACTAGAACAAATGATCACAAAATTGAAGGTTCAAATAGAAGAAGATAAAAGAATTGAAGAAGCAATCAAAGAAAAACTAGAAGAAAAGGACAAGATCATTGGAAACTTGGAAGCAGAGGTTGTCACACTAAGAAAGGATATTCAAAAGAAAAATATGCAGAATAGGTCAAAAGTTCTGGATGACATTATCAACAGTAAAAAATCTCATCTTGACAAGTCTGGACTTGGATACAATAATATAGAAAAGGGATCAAGATCCAAAACAACAGAGAAAGAAACAAATCCAAAGAGCTATGCAGAAACAATCAAAGATGATAGGAAGATATACAAGGAAGATTACAGGGGCACTCCTCCACCAAGAAGATTCAGATTTCAGAATCA
>SNQJ01S0147769.1:4531-23691 GCA_010110895.2 Picea sitchensis
ATCCATCTTCTTTATTAAATCAATTAGACAAACAATTTCATGCCTCTTCGTTTCTAATCTATAAATGAGTGAAGGGCCTGTTTCAGACCTAGTTTTAGAAGCCTCTTATGACTGATCAATCAACAAATTTTATTTCATATAAAATGTGCTAAGGCTTGGCTCTATTACAGGCTAGAGTCAACTCTTGCGACAACATTTTCTGGCGTCGTTTCTGGGGACAGAGGATGAAGTTATCTTCCCTGGGATACGACAATGTTCAGATCTATCTCTTGATGGTGAACAAGGGATAGGTATTCAATTGGCTGTGATCATTCACCTGGCGACTCCTTGGTTCGTAGACTCTACATGATTTTGTTGGAGACTCCACTGGTCTCAAATGTCGAATTCGTTCGCTGCTCGAATTGCTACAAGGTTTTCTCCTCTGGACTTTACAAATGTTTATGGCTTTCCAAACACTGTTCCAAACATTAAAATTTGGGAAGATGTCCTTCCTAAATTTGGAGAATATGAGGACGACAATCCTACTCAACACTTGTTTGAATTCCACAAGCTCATGGAGGAATTAAATGTACATCATGAAGATGTCCTCATGAAATTGTTTATGTTTTCATTGGAAAAAGATGCTAGACTCCGGTATAAATCTTTACCCCATTCCAGTATTCCTTCATTGAGATATCTTCACACACTTTTTCATCAACATTGTAAGAGGATATATTCAGCTGAAATCCTTTTTGAAGATTGTTGTAATATAGGATTCATAAGACAAAAAGATCATACAAATCCTCTTGAAGAGGAGGAAGAAACAATAGAAATTTCTCAAGTTGATGAAGATGATCAGTATGAGGAAGAGTTGGCTCATAAAGAAGCTAGATCTTGTGAACATACTCAAGAAGAAGATATTCAGCATCATGGTCATCCTGCAAAAGAGATAGAAAGGAATGATTGTTGTTTTATCCAGAAAATACAGAGACCACCTCCTCCTTTGAGTGAAGAAGAAATAGATCTACTCCTGCACAGCTATGTTGCAGCCCCTACTCACACAAATTTGCAGCTTTCACATAGTCCCAGATATGAGTGTCAAACTTCTTCCATTTCTGAAAATGTAAATCTGTTTTTAAATGATGATAGTCATGTATTTCATGGAACTTTACAGGAAGTTAGTGAACCTATTTATGATTATTTCCTTCCAAGAGATCAGATTTTAGACTCTGCTTTGTTTCATGAAAAAGATATGGTTTCCATGTTTAATGATCCTGAAGAAAGTTTGTTGTTCGAAAATGCTTTAGACTGTGATTTGCAGAAGTATGATTCTGAAATAAACAGTATGCCAGAGATAGTAACAAAGTGTCCTTTACTTGAGAGATCCACAGTTGATGTCCTGAGTTTTTGTCTAACTGATGACCCTCTTGAGTTATCTGCTAAACCTAAATATGATGAGTATAGTGATGATTATTTCATCATTTCTGTAGAACAACTTGTTGCAGATTTTTCATGGAGGGATGAGGGTCTTCAGACAAGATTGTACCATGATTTTGGAGATGCCATTGCAGATGATCTTGAAGGGTGCTTAGATATTCTCTTTGAGAATGATCCTGATCATTATAAATCAGAACATACAGTAGTCCTAGATGTTTTAAAACCTCAAGACCATGCATTTTTTCATGATCCTTTTGTTGACCTTTTACATTCATTTAATGAAGGAGTATACTATGTCATGAATATTTTGTCACAAGAATCGATGAAAGGTTTGAAAATTCATGATCACCAACAGGTCAAATGGAAGTTGTCAGTTTCCTTTTTCAGCCTGCTCAAAGAAAGTGTGAGAAAATTTCAAATAAATAGACAATTATTGGATTGGCTTCACTGGCATTTTCGTATCATTTGATTTAGTGGGAATTTTTCAGTAGTTAAAGTAGGTGATGTATATAAATAAGCTTGACTTCGAGCATTAGATTACAATGGTGGTTTTCAATATGTTTTCATTTCAGTTTTGAATCCAGTATGGTTTTGTTTTAAAGCATTACGACTCCATAGCCCAATGGATGAATAAGCAGTTTTTGATTCCGAAAAGATGCAAGTAAAGTGACATGGTTTAGAGTTTGATAAGGATGATTTCAGGTCGCCCAATGGATGAAGGAACATGGTCTACTGTTCTTGGCATTTTCAGGAAAGCACCATACCTAGATGGAGCCTATGTTGGAACAAATATTAAAATTTTGGCTTTCGGTAGCTTAGAAAGAAAAAAATTATAGTGTTTAGCTACCGAAAGTGCAGACTTTCGGTAGCTTAAATCTCAGGTTTCATATGCCCTTAGCTGTCGAAAGTGTATCGGTCGAGACCAAGCATTCAAGCATCATACATCAAGCCACATGGAGGAAGAGCTCATGAGGAGGCACGGAAAAAATGCAATAAACGGAAATAAAATCACTATATTAAGGTTTCACACAAATGCCACGTCACCATTTCGGGGTTTCGGCCATCGGAGGTTTGGCCAACGTAAAAAGTTTAACCATTGTTCCGAAACCCGAAATCCCGAAATCTTGAAATCGGATTTCGAGACTTTCGGTGGCTTACGGCGCTCCAAAATTGCACTGCTAACTGCCGAAAGCTAGGACTTTTGGTGGCTAAGAGACCCATGTTTTCGGCCTGTTAGCTGCCGAATCGCAGATTTGTTTTTAGTGGATAAACTGCCTCAACAAAAAATCAGTTTTATCAGCTATGGAGAGGCTGTTTTGCATGCTCAAATGGTCAATTGACATATAAATATCCTAATATTTCCATTGTTACATTCATATTTTCATTTGGAGCTCGGGAAGGTAGTCAAAATTCCCCCAAAAGATGAGGTTCATTTTCAGAAATGTGTCGTTTTTTACTATGCTGAGTCATCATTTTCAAATGATGATTCTGAGCGACTCGAATATCATTTTGAGAAACAGTCGGAGGTTTTTGTGCCTAACACATCAGATATCAATAACCTCTTGAATTTTTCCTACAGGTGTCACATATTGGGAGAATCGAATCCATCTCCGAGCCCTAATTTTCGGATCTCAGAATTCCCCCGTTTGACACATGTTTTTGAAAGGAAGATCTGGGGAAAATGGGAATAGATATCAGGAAACCGAGAGAGGTTTTTGGTCAGAAAAAATAGATGAACAAAAGCCTCTTTCATTTTATACACATCTGTCACTATTTGAGAGATACAGAACCATAACTGCAGCCCTATTTTTCAGCAGTTTGGCCCATTTTCTATGGCGAAAAGTTTCTGAATTTGATGGTAACTGTTGTTATATTTTGGGAGGATTTCAACCTCAATACCTACATGAAATGCCTGTTCATTTCTAGAGGGATTTCTTTTGGAATACAAATCATTTTTCAATTATTCAAAAGGGGACAGAAGACATATATTATTGTATCTTCTTGAAGAAAAAGAGGGGGGAACAGCCGGAGAGCCTTTTGGAGGCTGGGTTTGTAATGCATTCCTTTTCAGCAAATATAGAAAAGAATGCCAAGAGATTCTACACCTTGCCACTATCTAATTATGTCTTCTTCCTGTGTTATTGTTTCTGAAGTTTTCATCACTTCTCTTTCTTCCTTCCATTCATTAATTCAACTTGTAATGGTTACAATTCAGTGATACTTCTGCTGTAGCTAATTTAAAGCATTCCTTAAAGTGCAGTTTTTCCTCTATTTTTTCGTGAGTAGAACAAGACCTGCATCTTAATTGTTTTGCCTTATTTACAATTTTTATTTGTTCATAGATTTTCCTTTGTTTTTCTATGAGTAAGACAAGACCTGTGTTCATATATTTGAAGTTTGGTGTTATTTCTGCCATTGAAATAAAGATTAGACTTATCAGAATTAGATACCTATTTCTTTGTTTCAGTCTTATTCATCTCCTATCCTCTATCCAACTTCTTTATTAAATCAATTAGACAAACTATGTCATGCCTCTTCGTTTCTGATCTATAAATGAGTGAAGGGCATGTTTCAGACCTAGTTCTAGAAGCCTCTTATGACTGATCAATCAACAAATTTTATTTCATATAAAATATGCTAAAGATTGGATCTATTACAACCTAGAGTAAACTCTTGTGACAACAGGTCGTAAGAGAGGAACTTGACCATTGGATCAAGTGGAAGAGTAGACAGTAATTTCAGGAATTCGGCAAACGGAATGGGCGACTTTGTGTGGATGCATGAAAACCGATGCCCGAAACGCCAAAAGCATCTGTGTTGTGGATCTGAGAGAGGTCTAACCATTGGATTTCACTTGGAATGGATGTGGACACATGGGTGTGTACCACGTGCCAGTGGGTCGAGAAGAAAAGCAAGTGGTGGGACCTGATGACATCACCGAAGGTGACGTGAGCCCTCCTAAGTGTGCCACTTGCCACGGTGGATGTGGGAGACAGTTGTGCTATGTGGACCCAGAGGGTAAGGGAAATAGAATTTTGGATTTCGGGGGTTGGAGAGGGAAGCGAGTATGATAGCTTCGAGGACCAAAACCCCGAAACCTGAAGTCCCGAACTCTCGAAATCTTTGAAGATGGAAGAACCACAACGGATTTTAACCATTGGATGTTGGGTAAACGTAGACCATCGATCCACCCGATTTACGCGAATTCAGTAAGTCGGAACTCTGAGAGATAGCTGTGTGTGCCTTAAACTCTTTGAAGGTCGAAGACCTGAGTAGCACCTAGTAGTCTATCACTTGGTCATGACCCTTGGTCATGTGGGTAGGGACTAAGAATGAGGGAGCTATCACCCAAAATTACAGAGCCGAGTAGAGCTTAGAAAATTCATGAAATTGAAACATTTTCTTAAATTGGATTGTTTATGAATGATGAAGGAATTGTCAAGAAACGAATTCCTGAAAAATTCTAGTTGTCTGCTCATTTGTATTGCAGAAGGTTGATGAGTGCCATAACTGATTTGAATTTCCACATAGTGCAAAGAAATGGAAGAGACACATAATGCTTCCAGTTCAGATAACGAAGCTCATAAGAGATAGCGTAGAACTTTTGTATGTAGAGTGTGCATATCTAGCGCAAGGAGTGCTTATAGAGGGAACTTGTTTTAAGTTTGAAAGACTCCAGGAGATGAGCGTAGAGGGTGCCATGAGGGAACCAAAAAGTCTTTTGGAAAACACCATCGAAGCCTTCGAAATGATCGAAATCCTTCAATTTAGGGATGAAGTCAAGTCCAGAAGAATTGACGCCAAGATATTTGGAAAGAAGTCATTGAGAACCTGAACGGATGGTAGGAATCCTTGGAGGTAATACTGTGCAGAGGAAAGCACCGAGAAAATAGGATCACTGAGGGTTTTGTGGAAGCTCTTCCAAGAGGGCATCGAGTTGGTGCAAGTGTGCACAGAAGGAACTCTTTTGAGTTCTGAGATAGGAGAAGTGTCACAGGAAGACACTCACAAGGTTATTGAACACCCTGTAGGCTCAACAAAGTGTGTTTGAGAAAGAAGTTGCCAGAGGGCACCAATATCCATTTGAAGGAGAAGGCAAGGGTTGAATCCCTTAGAGTTTCAAGTTCCAAAGGTTAGGAAGGATAGTGTTGTTGTGCACAGAGTAACAACAAAGAGGAGCAGGAGGTCGAGAAACCCTTCGAGGTTTCACAGTCGACAAAGATCAGGAAGGACAGCGTTCCTAGAACACAGGCAAGATTCGAAGGAATTGAGCTCGCAGGGGAAGCGAAGTGACGCAGGCGCGCTCCTCGCCCAGGGCACGTCTGCTCCCACAGGACCTTCTTCTCCTCAGCCCAAAGAACTTGAAGGTTCTTCTATTTCCCTATCGGGAAATCTACACCCACAACAATCTTCTTCCGAGGTCAGCCAAACCTCGCTATCTCGTGAGTTCGTGACTCAAGCCTCCAAACTCTTCCTTTCAAATATTGCGATACCCGATCTGTGATACAGGTATAGCTCCTTCCACATGCAATCGTGGGCTAGGCTTAATTGTTAGTGCCCCTCGCAATCTCGCAACCTCGTGACCTCACCAGTTGTACAATCGATTTTTCACCCTCCTAGTCCGCGAGTCCCTGAGATGCGCAGTCCCACCTTATGCTCTGCCATGCGTCCACAAGAATCTCGACCCCTCGGCACTTCATGACTCAGCGTCTATATGAGTCTCGGATCCTCGGCACTTCGCAACTCGCGAATCCCTTGTGACACCTATATTCCACTCGCGCTCTGCTATGGCCCACACTGCTCCAGCTGTTGGGATATCGCTGTCTCGCGACCTCGCGATCTCCATAACCAAAATCTCAAATATTTTCTTGTGAGGTCCCGAGATACGATCCCTCGCGTAGATCCAACGGTCCTCCCGCGATCCGGATCCAACGGCTATCCTTCCCTCGCTACTCGTGGCCTCGCGAATTTGAGTCGCCAATGTTTGGCTCTCAACTTGCGAAATCCCGAGTTCGCGAGATCCCTTGATCTCTCGCCACTTGTCCTCCTCATATGGACGGCTACAATCCTCTTCACCACTTCGTCGCCTCGCGTCCTCGCACCTCACGACTTTGAATACCCAAGGCTTGGACTTTCACCCCGCGAACTCCTGAGTTTGCGAGATCTCTCGATCCCTCGCCACCTGTCCTCTCAGATGGACGACTGTGATTTTCTCTCTCCTTCGTCACCTCGCGCCCTCGTGCCTCGCGACTCTGCACACCCAATACTTGGGTATTTACTTAGCAAACTCCCGAGTCCCCGATACACGATACCACGTGTAGATCTGACAACTCCTATGACTCTGAATCGACGGCTCTGCCTCTCCTGAGCTTCAAACTCTTTAGATCCTCACGCCGTAACCTCCTTGCACCTCTGCAAAATCTAATGATCCTCAGGACTTCGCAAAATCTCCTCAGAGAATTCCGACCTTTCGTTCTTCCTCGTGAAATCCGTGAAATGAAGGAAGTATCTCCTCACGATATTCTTTCGCCGCTTCGTCAACCTGCGACGCTTCTTTCTTACTTCA
This sequence comes from Picea sitchensis, assembly GCA_010110895.2. Lineage (NCBI taxonomy): Eukaryota > Viridiplantae > Streptophyta > Pinopsida > Pinales > Pinaceae > Picea > Picea sitchensis. Next base: position 11,514 of record SNQJ01S0147769.1, read on the forward strand.
CGTCACACTGACCTATGTTGATCTTCAGTGACTTAGAAGCCTCTCCTTCCTGAGCTCTTCTAAGTCACTTCGACCTCAACGAGGTTCTTGGCACGCACTCCTTGCGGCAAGCCTGTGAACACTTCAACTGTTCGAGCTTCCTTGACTCTGCGTATACCCGTAGCAGCATTCCTTCAACACTTTTGCTCAGTTCACGACTGAGACTTCCTCCCTTAGCCTGTGCACTCCTTGCACGGCTCCAACAACTCACTTTCACTTCTGAGTGTTTGAGAACAAGAGTTTAACTCCCAAGCCTTCTGTCAACGCACTCCTTGCGGACAACTCAACTGCACTCCTTGCAGGAATCCTTGCTCAAAAGAGAAAACAATTGTAACTCACCTCTCTTCCTCTCAGATTTCAATCTTGATGCATGAAATCATACACACAACATAATAACGAATGCATAACAAGAAGTAATATTCATAAACATAGCATTCAACACGCATACACAGAGAATAACACAACAACCATGAATCTGAATCACCTTCTTCTATTAATTCAAGATCTATACATGGGTGTTCTTCTACAACTCTCTGCTATTCTCCTATGCTCTTCCCTGCTCTGAGTTATTCTAGCTAATGTTNTATAAATGCCTCCATCTACTTCAGACGAGAGCGTATGGCTCGAGGTCTGATTACATTTTTACCAAGGCGCCTAAATTAAATGATCTCATTTATATTCAACGCATCAACTTCAAGAGAAAATTTTAAAAATTCAAAAGCTTGTGTTGGACGTCTTCCAGCGGGCTTCTGCTTCCACATTGGTTTTGCTTGTCGTGAGGGATGCTCCTGCATCACGAAGGTCGAGGCCTTTGAAACTTCAGAAAATATTCCAAGGGGAAGGAATAAGTTATAAATCTTAGGAGGGAGAATAGCTGTCATTAGATCAGCTGGACAGGAAAAGATCTGGGTCGTCATATCTAGTGCAAAAAACAGATAGTCATCAGATCCAGAGGAAGGCACACAGAGTTTAACCTCTGGGAGGTTGCAAAGGAGAAGATTTGTATGGACGGTGGAGAAACTTCATCGAGGAAGTGCAGAAGTTGTGAGATTCATTGGATCTTACAGAGAAGCGAGGGGATTAAGGTCAAGTATCTTTTGATACTCTGAATCTCAGAAAGGATAGAGACTGTCAGATCTAGATTAATGATAGTCGTTGATCTCATTCAAGAAATCACGAATTCATGGTTCGTGAGTTCGGAGGGAAGAACAAATTCTTCATTCTGTGAAGTCCCGAGTCGCGAGGAGCTGGGAAGGAAATCCAAACCATTGGATCTAAGCCATGGGAGAACCGTTGGATCAGAACCTCTGCGTGGTATCGCGTATCGGGGGTTGAAAGAAATTCTTTTTGACTGGGAGGTCGCGAAGTGTCGAGCACCGAGGGCTCGTAGAACATGTGTCACATCCATTAGGTGGGGACTGCATGGTTGATAGGTGGTGTAACAATAATCACCCAAAGAAAGGGGAAGTGGGTGATAGTTGCTAGACACACGTCGCTTGGAAAGGAGTCAACACATCGTTGACTTTCGTTTCTCGAGTATTCACAAAGGAGGAGCACGAGGGCTCAACACTCCAACTCGCAAAGTCATGAGTTGCAAGTAGTGATAGCACTTATCCCTAGCCGGTGGTTAAGTATGGAAGGAACTAACAAGGAGGAGCCATACCCATATCACATCTCGAGTATTAGCTTCTGGAGAAAGAGGAGTCGAGGGTCTTCGACTCACGAACTCATGAGTTGTGAGAGGTGCTTGTGCTAAGGTAAGGTTGTGGTCGCATGGAAATGTGAGGCTCGCACCTAGCATCAAGTTGTGCAGGGTGGGTTTTTGTGAAGGACCTGTGGATCAGATTCATTGGAGGTTCCAACAGGGAATCAAAGGAGCCGCTTCAAATTGAGGATAATTTAGAACGATCCTGTGTGGATCTTGGCCCGAGGGTCAGAGGTCTGCGTCAGAGATGAAGTGTTGGTTATAAGTTTGATAAAATAAGCATGAAAGATTCTACTGCTATCAGATATTCAGGTAGTATAATATTTAATGGCAGCCGTGTAGGTATGAGTTTTTATCACTCTTTTTGCATAATTGTTGAAAGGAAATTTTGGTAAGAATTTCCTCAGCCAGAGATATGTTAAAAAAATCACATGATTATATGATTGAATGCATACCACTGGATGTGGTAAAGGCTATAGGCCTGTATTAATTCAAATATTTTTAGCTTCTGAATGCACAAATTGACATAGTAGAATGTCATGTTAATTTGGTTATGGGGTAATAAACAAAGAATTAAAGATAAAAACTAGTTGTAGGAATAAATGCCAGTAAGATAATCATGTATGAGACCAGGACCTGGTTGAATATGACAAGGTATGGAGAATGTGGCAACACATTGGCCAGAATTCCAACTCATGGATGGTGAGATACATGACTGAGATATAAATCATCATGTAATTCAATGTAAGGTGCACCGAATAAGAATGCATTGAGAATTGCACTCATGCATAGTGAGTGATAGAATTGTATACTAAATGCAATGGTTGAATATGTTTTGTAAGTACACGCATATATATTATTGCTTGGAAATAATTATACTAATGGCTGAAATGCTGCTAACCCCTGAAGTTGAGAACATTTCAGGAACTGTTAAACATTGCAACAGGAAAGTTACAAGACAGGTAGTCACAGGAATAGAGACTACATAGAATTTTATGTTCAGAAAATTAAAATAATGAACTTAATGTTGTTAATTATGAACATACATATGCATAGAATGACGAGTCATTCTATTTGATCAACTTGTTTGGTAATTGTGATTGAATTGCTAGGTGCAGGAAATTCTAAGATTATTGCATAAGATGTTGTACATGTTGAATTATGATGTACAGAAAATACTGACAATTTGTTGGCAGTATGCAAGATGAAGTCTTGCAGGAAAATTGTATGCAGTTTGATGCCTATGGAAAATCACAAGGATGGTTGCATTCATAATGTGGCAACAGCCAAGATGAATCATGAAATAGAATGTCATGTTTTGGGAATAAAAGTTGAATTTCCTTTCAAACTAATTGGAATTCCTAAATGAATTCCTTTATGTTCTCTCAGGATAAGTGCATGTGGTTGATGTAGATGAGATGATGTTGATAAAAGTTAAATGTTGGCTACAAAGAGTATCTCGAGAAGATGCTACTTGGAAACCTTAGAAGGCAGTTGGAACTCCTGGAGCCATGGTGCTCTAAGACTTCTGGTCCGGCTTGTTGCTGAAGCCTAAGGAAAGGGAGGTGTAGCATTGATGGACTGTGTTGGTGAAGGTGTATACTCTCGGGTGGGACAGGCATGTGGGGAATGAGAGACCGTTGGTTGGAGTACTGTCGAGGTTTGAATGGTTGGAGTGTTGTTGAGGTCTGGTACCATAGCCTAGACCATGTGGATAACGATTGTGGACCATGGATATCTTGGGAATCCATTTCCCCAATGGATTCATAGCCTTGCTCCGAGGTGGAAGGTCTTCTCACTCAAAAGATAAGTACAATTCTCTATTTATTGTATGTTGTGTATGTTGTATACAGTTTTAATGCTATTAAATTTGTTTGTATATACATATATATACATTACATATATGCTTGCATTACCGCATCCATGACTGTACCTAAGGTGTCTCATATTTCATTACTTAAGAAATATATATACCTGATGTTAATCATGTAATCGATTGGAATATGATTCAGGTGGAACCAGAAGGTGTCCTACAAGTGCATCCTGTGCGCATATTGGATAGGAAAATAAAACAACTATGGAATCGAGCTATTGAGCTTGTAAAGGTTCAATGGACCTGGTACGGTCCTGAGGATGTGACATGGGAGTATGAGGACTCTATATGGGCATAATACTCGCATATTTTTGAATATTTTGGAAATCTTGTTGATGTGGTGTGAAAGTTGCACTTAGGACAGTGAAAAAATAAGGGAGGGGGATTGCAATGTCCCCAAGGTTGAGTCCGGTTGTAAATCATGTTTATGAAATGAATTGTAATTATGTTTTATAGGCTGGTGAGCCAAGTTTATATAAGGTGGTGGGCTTATGTTATTGTTAGGCCAGAGAGCCTAAGTGTTGAAGTCCAAAAGTCTGATTTTGTACATGTATCTATGCAGAACATTAATAAAATTATAAACACCGCTATGTTCATACCGACCACGATGAATGAGTGATGGGGGACTAAGATTCCATGAAGTGGGCAAGGGATTAGGGGATGGAAGGTGGGAAAAGGGACTAAGTGTTGAGCCCAGGGGCTTAAGTCCCTGGAAATACTATTTTAATATTATTCCAAAAGACATGTGAATAATATGTTTTATCCTAAGTTCTTTTTGGAAGGACAAGCAACTTCCAAATGGAAGGACCACATGCTGAAGGAATGCATGCAGTTGCATGGGTGACAAGTGTCAACCTATGCACATGAAAATAAAATGGTTGAGATGAGCCGTGTTGGGGGTTCCTCCTCCATTCTACCCGGCCGTCTAAACATGAACGATCTGACCTCTACAAGAATACCCTGGTGCATCCTTGAAAGTCGAGAAGCCTATGTTGATTTCTGAGATAGCTAGTACAACCTCTGTCTAAACAGTTTGAGCCTATGCGTTGGATTTTTGTACACCTTGTGCAATCCCGAAACCAAAACCGTGAGTCTATTTCGTGATTGCTGAGCTTGTTTGGGAACCCGTGTCTGTTTTCCCAGTTGGTTGTTGTGGCCACGCAGTGTTGGACTGTGCGTGTCTTACTGGCCAGTGTAAGTCCATGCTGAGCCTATGTGTAACCTCTCTCCAAGTGAGGGAGGTGATTGTTGTTGGAAGAGGCAGGTTGCCAGGCCTATGCGAAACTCTTTCTAGTTGAGAGAGTTTCTTGGGAAGTGGTTTCTTCCAGAGAGTGTCCAACACTAGCTTTGGGCTCTGAGACTTCCTGATCTAGCTTGTTGTTGAAACCCAAGGCAACGAAGGTTAGTAGCCAAAGGATTGTCTAGGTGAAAGAGAAGGTGTATACTCCTGGGGTGGAGCAGGCATGTGGGGAATGAGAGTTTGGGAGTAGTGGGCATAAGATGGCATCCTAGGAAGAATCCTTCCAACCATTATGTGTTGTTTTTCCCTGTAACCCTAACCTAGCCTAGGATTCCTTGCCTTGGGGTGGAGCTTAGTCCCATCTTGAGGGTGACCCACTGCTGAGCTTGATGAGAAATATGGTCTAAGGCTGGGAGGTTCGTGGAAGGCCTGCATGTGGTTGGAGGAATTACCACCGTTTCAAAGATAAGTACCAGATGATGTTTTAATTATGTTTATGCATGTATGTGTATTTATATTTATCATGTATTCTATTGTGCGTATGAATTAATGTTAATTCCATGGATTATTTATGTCAGCAGTAATTTTGTGTTGACTCTGAGTTTAAATGTGTTTAACCTGTTTTAAATGCATGTTATTAATTAAGCATAAAATGATGTTCTTCAAAGTAGTGTATGCCTGTCTAGTGGGTTGCATGATGACTGGGGGAGTGTTACAGAATGGTATCAAAGCGTTACAGTATGAAAGAGTGTTATAGATTGGTATCAGAGTGTTACAGTATGAAAGAGTGTTACACGAGACGTCTCTGGTAACCTGGAGCTTTCAAGAGGCAAAAGTTTCAAAGTCAAAGTAAAGTTCCCCTTTCATAGGTCACCACCAAAATAGATAGTCCCGGCTAAACAACCAATAATGAAGTGTAGGGCCAAAGAAGAACACCTACCCAGAACAGAGCAACAACAAACCAATATATATGCAAGCTATGATTCAATGGGTTAGTACTTCATAAGACTATTTGATCTCAATATATAAGCAATTATAACAATAAATATTGATGAAGTCAATGTTTGTTAATGCAAAGATGAAATAATATCACTTCACCAATAAATATCAAGATGATGTAGAAATCAATGTATCCAATCAATCCCTCATTCAATAAATGCATCAAACCACCATCCAATTGCCTATAAAAGGAAAATTGTTGCATCAAGATGAAGTAACCAAGGGTGATGTCATCCTTTTTAGGCTTAGTAGTTAGTTAGGGTTTCAATTTAGCAAAGGTTTTGAGAGTTTGTTTGATTAATTTCACTTCAACATTGGAGGTCTAAGATCAATGCCTAAGGGTTAATGGAGTATAAAAGGTGAAGGATGCACAAGTTGAAGGGGAAGAGATTTAAAGAACAAGAGGGAAAAGTTTCAAGGTCCTGCTAAATCAGGACCTCAAAGACAGAACCCTAGGGGAGAGAGGATCACTCTGGTGTTGCTAAAGCAAGGCCTCGTTCTCTCTCCTCCTTCCCGGCAAACAACTAGATCAATGAAAAGAAAAATCAAGACAAGAGAGTTTAAAGAGGGAGAGTGTTGCTAAGGAAAGAATCTTTCATCAAACCCTAAAAGAAAACGGCCCTAGGTGTAGATAACCTAGGCCTGGGACATCCTCTTCCTCTTGAAGTTCAAAGATACAGCTATCTTAAGGGAAGAAGAAAGAAAGAGTATAGCTATGGCTTGGCCCTTTTCTTCTTCTTTAATGGCTAAAAGGTTTTTCTATCAGGGGACATGAGACAATGACCTACTTGTGTGTTTATCCCCTAGGGTTTTGATTCAACAATGTTTATAAATAAAAGAAAGAAATTAAACTACAACCATTCAATCAAGAATTTTTGCAAAAAAATACTTACAAATCATCAAGAAAATAACCATGCAAACTCTAGTTGTAAAACTTCCTTCAAGAAAAACACCATAGAATGCCAAAAATCTCCTCCTTAAACAAGTGTGCCTTCCTTAGTTCAGCCAATAACCCCAATAGAGTGCAACAATCAGACCTCACTAGATGAGTGAGTTACGTGTTATGTAAAAATGAGAGTGAAAACCCTCAATATATAGTGTATCAATTACCTTAATTAATTTTAGGTCATAAAAATGGCCGACAACACCAGAATACTATTTTTACATTAAATTGTCAAATTAAAACCCTAATTGAGCTTTAATAAGGTAAAATCCCCTTCAAGGGATGACATCATGGTGAGGATGGGGACGTTTTGAGCCTTCCAAGGCCAACGTTACACTGAAAATGGGTCATTCCCTCTAGGTCGGGCTCTGCCAAAGTGCCTCTCGTGAAATGTCCTCTTCTTCTTTGGTGCAAAACCTCGGTCAAACACTGTCATGTCTCTACCCCTGTGATGGGGTCTCAGCAACCATCTGATGGGCTCTTCATCCCCATGGAGGTCCGAACTAATCATCTCCCTATGTGTACCGGTCCAAATGGTACATGTCCGTCAGGTGTGGTCCTGCACATAAAAAACTATGCCCTCCATGGGCTCATTAGTCATAGGTTTTATAGAAATGTCAAACACATTTCATCATTAATATTATCAAACATATGCATAAAAACCCTGATATATCGTTCAACGGATCAAAGATATTACAAAAACCTACAATACAATATTGAAGAAAAGGACAAGATGTCCTATTGGGATAGTATCCACAAGAAAAGGGAAGTCCCCTGGTAGGTTTCATCCAAGCCATGTAAATGAGGTGATGTGGTTAGGGGATGTCAAAACATGTGGGTAGAGTGAGAGCCAGGGATGCATAATGTTATATGTGGGTGCATTTGTAGAAGGCGAGTTGTACCTGTCATGGATGCAATTTTTTCCAAGCCCTTTCTTGCCTTTATTCTTTTCTTTATTTTCTTTTTCTTCTTCTTTTTCATTTATTCAAGGGCTAACAGAAGGATATTTCCTTGGCATTGTGACCAAAACTGACAGTGTTACCCAAAAGTACTTTCACAGAGATGAGAAGGTTGTCTCGTGATGAGACCCCCTTTCTCTTTTCCATGCAACCAAAGGTCACTACCCTGGCATGGTAACCAGATAGTGGCAATGTCATACTTTTAGGTACCCATGAACCTAATAGGTTGGCTCGTGATGAGAACCCTTATCCTCTTGGCTAGGTCTTTTTTTTTTTTTCCTGAGTCCCTCTTGTTTCTTGCTAAGAGGATTTTTATTTCCTTCTCAGGGATCCCTGGGCAAAGCATCTCGAGGTTTTATTTTTAGGCTTTTATCTTTTACTAGATTCTTTTACCTTCTGGGCCTTTAGCCCCTTCTTCCCACAATATAATGTGCAACCCTACAAACAGGTCAATCCAATGCTCGAACAAGGGGAATGGGACAAATGAGCGGGAGATAAGATAAAAAAAAGTGGTGGTATGATGGAAGTGGACGATGGCTATTCAGAAATTCCCCCGGTGGCAAACCAAAACCTATGGGCACAGGCTTGCTAGGTCACCCTATCAATCTCCCCAATCATGGTCAAGTGGGCTAATGTAAGATCCAAGTAGTTTTCAAAGATAAAAGGAATCAGATGCATATAGTTAAAGGTTTTAATGATCAAAAGTGACACATACCGTGATACCTGGACCAATTACCTCATGGAGCAAGAGCCTTCTTAGATACAAGACCAAGCCGATGGTGATGGATGTTGTTGCTGCTGACAAGACAAGTTTGATGAAAGAAGAAAAGGATGGGCCCTCCAGGGCCATGCTCAGGTCAATCCTACTCTCGGTACTCCATGTATAGGACCTGTGGGCCTTGAGACATGATCTCCTATTTATCCCTATAAATCGAGGATAACATCTGGCTCCAACTCGGGGACATGTTCTCACCGTAGAGTGCATGAGAACCTCAAAAAATATGGCATAACCTACAGACCTACTCAAACTCAATAGAGGCATCAGTAAAAAAAATGGGGTGGTAATGCCACCCCAACATATATAAACATATATATATATATAAAGACTGAAATAAAACAATCAATATGCAAATGTGGAAGCAAACCAACATGAAATGAAAATGGTATGATACACAAAAAATGCCTACTTACCTATACTTACCTGTGAAGTCAGGTTCCCCCACCTTGATGGGGTTTAAGGAGGTTCCCACTGATAGGTAATGGGCACCTTCTTCCTTCTAAAGTGGAAAGGAAGTATGAGTTATTAACTGATTCCATTCCAACTTTGAAGGGTCTGAGCCATGACTGTGTGCTTCCTTTTATATTAGGTGGCTCTCCTTTATGGGTATCCCATATCCATACCATGTCTCCCTCCTTGTTCTTTCTGATTTTGTATTGTTCATTTCTTGAACAACCTTGGTGTATTGTATTGAGGGAGGGGGGTGGACTTCTACTGTAAAAACTTCTTGTTGAGACGGGTGGATTTGTACGTCATCTTCATGTTTCTTTAATATCTTTACCATCCCAATTTCTTTGTTTTTGAATTCATCTAGGAGTTGTTGGTATTCTTCTTTCTTGGGCCATTCGATCTTATCAAAGTCCTCCTCTGTTGCAAAGGAAATGTCTTCTGGAGAATACTTTTGAAGAGTTTGTATCATCTCGTTTTGCACTTTATCATTATTGACGGGATGAATAATATCCTGCACATGGTCCCCAGTTATTGGCACATTGAGTAGACGTCCTACCGTTCCATTTTTCAAAGGTAATCGCAAGAATGTGAGGTCCATCTCAAGGGCACCACCTAACATTGCACCAAACTTCATAGATAACAACATTCCCCACACATCAAGGACATCGACCACCACAATGTCAATATGGACCATCTTCTCTGGGTATCCTTTAGGCGAACCACAACATTTTCAACCACCCCATGTGTGGGTATTTCTTTGGATTCAAAACCACATACATTCTTGTAAGGCCATGTGACCTTGAAACCCACTTGTTGCATGACTTTGAGTGACATCATGTTGGCGCCAGCACCTGTATCTAGCATGCAATTGTTGAGGTTTTTTTCGTTCATTGTCAAAGTCACGAAGAAAGGAGGGTTTTCACCATATTGGACCCTGAAATGATTAGCTTGCAACATAATAGGGGGGTCCATAGGTTCATCTGATCCCGAAAATAAAGTATCAAACCGTTCCTTGATGGATGGGATCTTGATTTCTTCTCTCAGGGGGACATTTGCATGCATCTTTGATAATTCCCCTTCGAAATCAAAATTCAGGTCAACCTTAAATTTGACTAATCAGGGGTAGGTTGTTTCAAACTCTTTCTTCTATATACCTGAAATTCTTGTTTCTTTAGATTTTCTCACGATTCTTGATCCAGGTTGTTTATTACCGCCATCCTTCATGATCTGGATTCTTCTTTCACGGCCTCCTGATGTTCTTCATATGTGATATTTATTTGAGGAAATTCGATGAAACAATCCATGTTGTTGACTTGTTGATGGCCATCATTGTCAGGACACTCATGCTCCCAATGTGCTTCACTGCACTCCAGGCACCAATGATTTTCATCAACAATGTTTGTAGGGGCCAAGGTATTTGGAACTTCATGCTCATTCTTTGGTTTATAAAATTGGCTCCCTTTCTGGAATTTTCCTTTGTACAGGACCCTGGGTGCTTGAGTTTGAGATCTTTCAAGATTGACAATCTTGCTCATCATTTCCTCCTGATTCTTTATGATGCCATCCATAGACGCTTGTAGCTTGTTCATACTGGTACATAGATTTTAAGTAGGCTCATCATTGTGTACTATTTTCGGCTTGGTGTCTATTCTCCCCCTTGGGTTAGCAAAAGGCACAATTTTGGATGAAAGGAGGTTCCCTTCTATCTTGGTAGCGAGCTCTTGGGATTCTTGAATGACTGGTGGTTTTTGTCTCTAAGAAGATACCCTAGTTGGCCATTGAAAGATCTGGTGTAAATATGGACAAGGTAATCATCTTTCGGGTGATGGCTTGCGGGAATTTTTTGTAGTAAAGTCTTCAATATGGTGTGGAACTCACGAATGGATTCATTTTCATATTTGGCAAGGTTATTCAGTCGTGTGAGAAGCATATTAGGGTCTTCTTTGATACACCATCTTTTAAGAAAGGCCTCTTCAAGTCTATCCATGGTTTTGATGCTTCCATCGGGGAGGCTTAGGTACCAGCGCCTTGAGGAATCATAAAGAGTAGCAGAGAACAACTTTATGACTAGATATTCATCATCATCACTGATGGGGTGAAGCTGAAAGAATGCCCAAAATTTGCTCAGATGCTCTTTGGGACTGATTGCATCAGTACTGGTGAATTTAGGCAACCACTTCTCATACTTGGGTGGCATTTTCCTAGGGTAGCCTGGTATGGCTGACATGTCTAATGGCCTGAAAAGGGTATGTGACCATTGTCTTTGATTGTTGGTTGTGTTAATTGTAGTGGTCTGAGAGCTAGACATGATTCTTAAAGGAAGGATCTTCCCAAAAAGTGATTTGACAATAAGAGAGTTCAAGGGAGTCTTCCTTCTAAAAGACAAAGGAGGATTATTGAATCTCCTTTTAGTTTGTGGAGTCGTCAGATAGTTTACTTGAAACTACCAAAGAAAAGGGGAAAAACACCCTAGTGTAGTCGCCAGCTAAGCTTGTAGGATAAGGTCTCTTAGGCAAGGCTTACCGAAAATATGTGTCATTTGAGGAGAATTGACTCAATTTTCCCCGACAACAGCGCCACAATGTTATCGCACAGTTTGTAGCTAGGTCAAGTGGCTATGAAGTAGAAGGCCAAACTGGCATAATAGGAACCTATCCCACCCACTGTCACCACGATGGGGAGGTTATTTCTCTTTAGGGAGGTTAGGCCCAGGGAGACATCCCCGGTAACTTGGTGTTTTGAAGAGGCAAACGTTTAAAAGTCAAAGTAAATTTCCCCCTTCACAGGTCACCACCAAAACAGATAGTCCCAGCTAAATAGCCAATAATGAAGTGTAGGGCCAAAGAAGAACACCTGCCCAGAACAGAGAAACAACAAACCAATATATATGCAAGCTATCATTCAATGGGTTAGTACTTCATAAGACTATTTGATATCAATATATAAGAAATTATAACAATAAATATTGACGAAGTCAATGTTTGTTAATGCAACGATGAAATAATATCACTTCACCAATACATATCAAGATGGTGTAGCAATCAATGTATTCAATCAATCCCTCATTCAATAAATGCATCAAACCACCATCCAATTTCCTATAAAAGGAAAATTGTTGCGTCAAGATGAAGTAACCAAGGGTGACGTCAGCCTTTTTAGGGTTATTATTTAGTTAGGGTTTCAATTTAGCAA